>APFE030394861.1:59669-80460 GCA_000404065.3 Pinus taeda
GACGCAAAGATCTCACCCTTAGCAATTCCACTCAATGGTGTATGGTTATGGGCGTGGTGTTGTCAGCAAGTCCAATAGCTTGATGACCTCTATCAAGATGAGTTTCTTTTGACTTATGTTATCGACAATGAAATGTTGTGGAGCACCCTTCACCCACTTTTGTGAGTGAAAGAGGTGCTTACCTTCCTCTGAATCTTTTCACTCACTTTGCTAGGCCTTTGTGGTGGCAACGGTGGTGTCATATCCTACATCAATGATCTGCGTCTCGTTGTCTAGGTTTGAATCATAGCAAGAACCTAAATCTAACTCAGAGGCTTTCAACTTGGTCATTAATCACTTCATTGAATGACATTCATCAGTGTTATGAGAGGGGCTCTTGTGGGAATTGTTAGGTTCCTATACCAATAGGAGTCATAATTTTGAATGGTTGAGGTTAAGCCTTGTAATATTGTACACACCTTTGCTTTCTATAAATGTTTTCCATATTAAAAAAAAAAATGTAAAGAGGGTATGTCCTAAAAGAGTAATCAAAGGAGAAAAAGAATAAGAAAAGGTCCAAAAAATGAAGTATATGAACCCCAAAAAACAAAAGAAACCATGAAAGTGTGCAAGTCAAAATGCCACTACTATTTACTTTTTATGCACAATAATGATTTTGTGCAGCTTGTTATTCATGCCACAATCCATGGTAATCAAACTCTTTAATCTTGATTATACCATGTTTTGAATTTTGTGTTTATAGTTAGAGAACAAAATCTGACCAAACAGTTTAATCTTGGCAGATCATTAGATAGGTAGAGTAAATAAAAGAAGCTCATCAGTTTAATCTGAGCGCTTGGATTAATATAAGGTTTGAATTAGATAATTTGCTTTGTAAAAGAAAAAGGATTTGATAAGGGTTTGCTAGCCTAAATTCACCCAAATAAAATGAAGAAAAAATGGTAGGGTAAGTAGAAGAAAGGTTGGAGAAATATCATGTGATTACACCAAAGCACTTATGTCATGTTTTAAATGCATCTTTAAAATGTGCATAAGCAGTAAATGAAGCAAGGACAATGGTTTACAACTTGGTTTATTTAACATCCCCTCAATCATTTCACCCCTCTACTTACTAATTTCCCCCAAATAAGTTCTAAGTACTCAAATCCTTTAAGTCAAAGAGGCTCAGAGCATTTCTTTGACTTTTGGAGGGACCAAACCCTCGGCTTAATGACTTATTGACACAAGTGCTAGAATCCCCTTCATAAAAAATTCAACTCCCTTCATTTCCCCTTATTTCCCTAATAAAGCTCCACTTTCCTATGGTTGACACCATTTACCTAGGAAAAGTGGAAACCCCCATGTAAATCCATTTTCACTCAAAAAACCCGCAAAAAACACTTTATCCTAAGTATTGAAGTTATGAAAAGCGCGCAGATGTGACATTCCACCTTTTTACTTAGAAAAAACCCACTCCGATTATTATATTTCATATTAATTTCTAATTTTATTATATAAATTCCCTAAAATCCCATTATCTCGTATTAAATTAATTCCCTTATGTAAATACCCCCGACCCTCAGTTTTACTAAAAACTATACATTTACCCCTTATCCCTACAAAACATATAAATCCCCCCTAAACCCTTCTTACACTTCATCCAAGCTATTCCCTTGCCCGACCATCGTCCGATCAATCGCGCCCAAATCCTACAGTCCATAGTCATATCGGGCTCACCAAACCGCCGATCTTTACCCACAAAATTAAACTCCATCATTAAAATTTCAATCCCATGACTAAAATCCTAATTAAACCCATACTGTCGGTGTTTAAACACTAGGCCCCTCCCCTAAACCCGCGCTTTATCACCCACACGTTTCCCTTGCCCGACCACCATTCGATCAACATCCTTTTCATCCGACAGCCTACATCCATATCAGCCGAACCCAATCACCTACCGTTACCCGCCCGATAAGGTAGTTTTCCCCGACCCCCTGAATGCTACATGTCGCACTCTAAAACACATCGGGTGACCCCTCCCGAATACCACCCGCGCCACAAAAGTGGTGCGATGGCCCTCCAATACCACCTTCCCGATTAACCGAAGAAACCGCCAACTGTTCATTTGTAAATGAACCCGCAAAAAATAATCGTTTTTCTATAAAAGGCCAAAGAGCCCTCTTTTCGCTCTTTTCAATCACTTTTGCTGCAAAACTGAGAAAAACCTTTGCACTCTTGTAAACTCCAAATTGACTAGCACACTTCCAAATTCGCTCCAGAATACGCTACAGACAACCCAACGGAACTCCCAGTCCGTACCAGAACCATAAAAACCTCCACAGCCACTGAGAACCATCAATTTGAAGCCAATTCGCCCAATCTCCAAGTATTTCACCATAGACTACCATTCCCTGTGCAAATTGAAAAACATTCAGCCTATTCAATATTCTCGTTAAGTCTAATTAATTGAAAATTACTTAAAATCGCAAACACCTCTGGCAAGAGCCCTTCGAAGTTTCCAATGTCTATTCAAAACCTTAGAGTGAACCCCCAACGCCTAAGTCAACTCCTCGAGAACTAAATAATGGTTGCCCCATGATGACCCCACATTTGGACCTAGACCACCTTCCCCTAGCTGACAGGGACTTCCAAATAAAAGATACTACTACACCAGAGCTCCTGCTCAAAGTTCATTGCTTAAGCAGAGACAACTACCTGAACATTCATATGACATTGGCCTTTAGGAGTCTAATTTGCCCAGATATCAGTTCCCCTAAGTTCATATCTTCCCATAAATTGTCCACATGTGCCGTGCATGCTATGTCCCTAGCCATAGAACTATCATGTCTCATGACCCGATCACCATACACTTATTTAGATTTTATAGTATTTTTTACATCCAGTCATGACTATGCTTACAGGAAATCCTCCACATAGGATAAGTCTAGAGATAAAAAGGGTCCTCCAGCTATCCAAACAAACCAAAGTGGGAGATTGGTACATGTACCAAAACCACACAGAGATAAGGATCTATGGGTGCCAGCTTGCACCATATAAACTACCCAAATACCTCCCCATGAGGTTATTTTCTTTGGGATATTATAGGCAAATAATGAATTCAAATGAAGTAAATTTTGTTTCAGCCAAGAAGAAAACCCAGTTCAGAGTCAAAGATCAATTGGGCCCCTTCATCTGCAATTCTAGAGAGGCAGGGAAGGAAGCAGACCAAATTTTGTAGAAAATGAAATTCCAACAAAGTTTCATGTGGAGATATGACCCTCAGGGATTCATGACCAGACTTAGGAAAAAGGCCAAATTGGGGCCTTACATTCATCACCCCATACCTGAAATAGAAGGCTATGCCAATCAATCTGAGTGGGTGGAGAACACTCTTATAGATAGAGATAGTACAAAGGTAGACATTGAGAATACCTTGATTGATTTAGAGAGGCAACTTGATGAGAGCTCATTTCTGCAGGTGTCAGGACAGCAAGAAGCCACCATGACTACCCCTCTTATCATGTGGACTCCTCAGGACGAGGAGAAAAATCCAAAAAGAAACAGAGAGGGAGCTTCCACTTCAGGAATGGACACCTCTAATTTGTAGCAGGAAACAAGTCACAATAAGAGGCAAAGGCTCAATCCTGCCTCTGAACAGGAATATACAGAAGGGTTAGCACAGATAACCAACACATAGGTAGACAGAAGCAAGTCCACAACTCCATCTGGAGACATACAAGAGCCATCCACATCACAGACTCAGATGTTGGAAAGGCAGCTAAGTGTGGAGGTGTCTTCATTTAGTAGGCCTGCTGACAAAGACCAAGACGTAAAGGACAGGTATAAAGAAATCAAAATGAGGAATGAGAAACTCAAAGCTCAGACTTATGCATAATATCTGAAACTCACTCCCACAAATCAAACAAGACTGATGTCATCTTTTGACATCAAGGAGGGAAAACTTCAAATGTCCTTTATCAAACCTACAACACAACAGCCTAAGACATCTTCAAATTTCAAGAGGATTGACTTTGAAGTATTGGCAAGGGATATTCATCCCATAGACCAGATAGAATTGCATAAACGGGTTGGAGAGATGATATACTCCACCCTTACAGGTAAATCCATAGCTGCCCATTAGCTACAAAACTCATTGAACAACATCTTGGCACAGTTTCAGTTGGAGAAGGCCTCCTCACAGGCCAAGGATACAAGGATTAAGTCATTGGAAGACTTGGTTATTGAGTTGGGACATGATCCCAAAGATATAAAGGCTACTAAGCAGCTGATAAAGAAGAAGAACAATGATATTGTTGCACTTAAGAAGCAATTAAAGATACCCCAGCTGCAACATCCTCAAACAATGGAAGTTTTGGAGACCCAACAAAAGCATGAGGAGTTGATGGACCTAGTCCTAAGACTCAATGATCAACTAAGAGAGACAGAGAAAGAATTGGATAGCCTGATCCAATTAAAACAAACTGACATTGCCACAACTTCTACAAATGTCATCTCTACAGTATCTATTGCATTCCCTTCCACACTGGCAGCTTCACTGGCACCTACATCTCCACCTCCCACATCATTGCCGGTTATAGCAGAATCTACAACAGCAAGTGTATCAGGAGAAAAAGCAGCAGAATTAGTCAAAGCCATGGAAGAAATGTCTATCCAGGCTACTGAAATGAACAGAATAAAAGAAAAGGTGGCAAGTTTAGAAACTGACTAAAAACTTTCCCAAATTATGTAGAAGGAAGAAGCACAAAAGGCCAATAGAATGAGTGAGAGAGTCAAAGCCATGGAGAAAGACCTAACATTGGAGAAACCCCTTGGACAAGCCAAAGAACTATTATGGGCCAATATCATTGACTCTGTCAATGAGATTTGGCCATCCATTCAAGTTATTTTTGAAAAGACCGAATTAATAAAGATAGCTACAACAACTATTCAGAAGGTAAAGGAGGAATTGGGAGACATGCTTGAGGATGCCAATAGACTCATCCACTTTCTCAATAGCAAAAACAGGTATGAACTTCATGAGATAGATATAGAAGATAGAACTGAAACCATTTTGGAAATAAGGAAGGTCCTTTCCAAAAGGAACTTAATGCTAGACTTGGAGGGAAAATGCCAAAACATGTAGACATCCATTGATAGATTCATGGCTAAATTCTAAATTTTGAGGGAGAAAGGATTGCCTAGTCCATTGGTCATTAATGACAAACTTATGACACAACAGGACTATGATAAAAGACTGAGACAGTTGGCTAAAGAACAAGCAGCACTTTAGGAATAAAAGCATTGCCAACAGGCAAAATTTTGTATAATACATTTGAGAACTTGTTTTTTCTCCAGCATGAGATAAAACACTTGTTCATCACTAAGCCCAATTTTGCCAAGTATACTGAGGTTGACGAGATATATAGGCGAATGATGAATGTCAGGTTACCTGAAGCTGAATGGTGGGAAAAGATGATTGATTTACAGTAAGAAATTCATAGTAAAAAAGTCACTGCACAGTAAAAGTAAACAACCAGGTAAACAGATGGAAACAAGTCAGCATGTCAAAGTGTATTAGTGTCAAAGAGTATCAGGTGAAAGATAAAAGTCAATGAAGATTCCAACGTAAAAGACCACAATAGCAAGCGAGCATAAAGGGCTACAAATCCAACCATAAAAGCCAACAATACCACAATAAAATGGACATCATGAAACATTTCATTAGTTGTCTCTATCTTCTTGCAAGAAGATATTTGTATTTCCTAGAATAAATCTCAAGTTAGTTAGAGATATTTTTTAATAATTTTTGTATAAATACTTCACAATTCGAAGTATGTAGGGTGGATTCTTAGAAATTTCTATAGACCTTTTTATCACAAGATTGTAAGCTATTGTAGCACTAATTGGACCAGCAAGCTAGAGTAATGAATAAAGACAAAACATTTCACAAGATTCATGTGTAAAGCGAAGTGCAGACATTTATTATTAACGGAGGGATGTTACAGTTATCTTTCTTAAAGTTTTTCCACCATCTTTATTGTATATCTGAAATCTGAATGCTGTAATATGGAATGATATCTCAGAATTTGCTTCATTGTACTCTGTTTTAACTATTATGCATTTTAATGTTTTCTGCTAATTATCTAAGTTAAGGAATTCTTGATTGCTCCTTAGCTTCGTTAGTCTCCCTGTAATCTATAGCAAAGGATTCTTAATTGCCCTTCGTTCATGATTATCCTCTGTTCCTCATTTTAATCCCGGTCTGAGAATTCTTAAGTGCTACCTTACCCTGGTTAAGACCATTTCACCCATCTAGCCCAAAGACCTGCGTTTTACTCTGCTAGCTTTCCCTTTGAACACTCCCTTAAGTGAGTTAATTCCATTTTTGCTGCCCTTCGTTGACTCCATAGCCCAATGGTCCAAAAACATCATTCTATCCATCTGCTTTAAGGATTCCACCATCCAACCTTTAATACAAATTAAAACCCCCTGAACCTTAAGAACTAGCCTAAAATCCCAGCAAACAAAGCTAAATCATATAGAGAGAGCCCTCTCTGAGCCATAGGTTGGCTAGAGCCTATGCATAAAAGTTGGTTTGTGGTTACATCGGTCCTTTCCTTCTTCTGAAAACTTCTAGGGAAAAGTATGAGTAGTAACAAGACTCACACCAATTTCCCATGTCTTTCGTTTGTCTTCCCATTACCATTCTTTGTTGCAGCTTAGATGGGTTGTCGTGGGGTGGTTCACCCTGGCTCTATCCTTTGGTCTCTGATTTGGAGATGTCATTGGCCTTCTTCTACTATGAGGGAATCACAGATCCAAAGTCTTGCTTCTTTTGTTTAAATTGTTGCTCAATTTTGCAACATAATAGTATGTTGCACCACGTGAGGAGATGTCCATAAACTCCATTTGTGTCTAGATGTATATGTGCAAATAGCCACACTACCTAAGCACCATATGTCATTTGGAGTCTTTGATACCCAACTTAGTGTGCAAGGTATGAAAGATATTTGTGAACACTTGCATTGTTAGGTCCCTCTCCTGCCATAGTGTGGTCCATGTTAGTTTTTGTAGGTCAGACATGTGTTCAAGTCTCAAATGGTGTTTATGAGGTTAGGAACAAAAGTGGATTAAAATCTCCAATACCCAGAAATTTTTTTATAAGTGAAAATATTTTAATTAGGTTTAATTAACCAGTTTTAATTATTTTCCTAAATCTAACTTGGGAAATGGGTTAATTAATTGGGATTTATTGAGACAAATTGATTTTGCTCTAATGACTTCTAGAAAAGTGATTTGAGGAAGTCAAAATGATCATAGCCATTGGTTAGAATTAGATCATAGTCGTTGATTTGTCAACGAGAGAATATAAGAGGAGATCAATGGGGGTTTTGGTGATTATTCGAACAATTCAAATTTGCAGTGGTAGCAAGAGTGCAATGATAACGTGGGAGACACCATCAGCAGAGTTTCAGCTAGAGAAATTGAGGAGAAATCTTTCAGAGAAATTCTTCAAAGTGATTCTAGTTTTCTGAGCAAGGAGGAGGCCAAATTATTTTGCAAGAGGAAGGTCGATTTAGGCAGGCATAATAGCCAGTTTATCAAGTGTGAGTTGTCAGAGACTCATTTTTGTTTCCAGTTGCCAGAATTATATTCTAGAGGTAGTGTGAATGGGTTAGTCGAGTTATTGAGGCAATATTACTCAAGGTATTGATTTCTTAGAGGCAGTGCAAGCTTCTTAGAAGGCCAGTTTGAATTTCTAGTTTGCTAGTGCGAGTTGTAGGAGGAAGTGTGAATTTCCTAGGAGAGGTTGAGTTGATTTGCAGACGAAGATTCTTGATTTCCAAGTATGATTTGGTAGTAGTGAAGATCAATTAAATTGTCAAAGAATTGCCAATATCAAGCAAGAATTTTATGTAATTCTCAATTTCTTGAAGGAATAATAAAACCCTCATTTGCAAAATTGGTTTTCCCTCTAGGGTTTTTCCAAGGACTATTTTGTCCAAAAACATTGGGGTCCAATTTTTTATGTGTGCATTATTTTCTCAGTTCTTGTAATTTATTTTTGGTGGAATTGCAGTTGTGTGTTTATTCAGTATTTGTGGTAAACATTTGCAAAATACAAATAATCTGTAAAGGTAGAAGAATAATTTTCGGTAACTACAATAGAATTTTCACATGGTATCAAAGAAACCAAGTGAAGTATATATCTAAGGGCAGAAGATGCTCAACGCAGAGCACAGGAAAAGAAATCGAGGGTTTATAAAACCAAGTTCAGATTTATTCGGGATTTGATTATTTTTCGAGGGTTTTTAAAAATGGTTTTAGTTGAATTAAGAGATCGGGACAGATTAGATGGAGCTTCTAAATTTGGTTTCTATAAAGCCAAAATTTCATTGTTGTTGAAAGAGAATGGTATCAAATAATATGCAACCAGTGTTGTAGCTACACCGACAGATCCAACACATCTCATTGCATACAAGAAGGAAGAAGCCAAGGTGAGGGGAATAATCCTCGATCGGGTTAAGGATCATATCATTCGACATATCACAGATTTGGATACAACAAATAAGATGTGGGATGCCATTCTAAAGTTGTTCCAGGATGCTACCATGAATAAGAATTTGATTCTCGAAGAGAAGCTGAGAAATACCTAGATGAATAAGGGTGAAAATGTTGTTAGTTATCTCACCAGAGTTTGATTTGTCAAGGATGAGTTAACAGCTATTAGAGATCAATTAACTAATGATGAACTCGTGAGCACAACCTTGAATGGGTTCTCAAAGTAGTGGGATATGTTTGATAAGGTGATAAATGGACAAGATACACTACTATGTCGGGATCGTTTGTGGAACGATTTCACTTATGAGGAGCTTAGATTGAGTCTTATCAGTGGCAGCAGTAGCAGTGAAATCCATAAACGTGAGGATGACGAGAATGTAGCAAGAAGTGACAAGGCCAAGAAGGCCTTAAGTAAAGGGTCCAACTCCAAGGGAGAGAAGAAGAAGGACTTGAGTAAAATCAAGTGTTTTGGTTGCAGTCAACATGGACATTATGTCAATCAATGTCTGAATAAAATAAGGGTGACAAGAAGAATAAGAAGCAATAGACAGTAGCTTCTACGGATATTGAAGAGCTATATTAGAGACTCGTGGATGATTTTGTTCTCATAACTTGCTTATCTAGCAAAACCTCCATAAGGGTCTGGTATATTAACAATGGGGTGTCATGTCACATAATAGGGGTTAGAGAATACTTCTCTAGTTACTATGAAGAGGAAATAGGCTTCCAAACTCAAATGGTGAATAAGTCCAAATGCACTCTAGTTGGGAAAGGGACAATTACATTTCAGAGGGAGTCAGGCAAGAGTACTCATGTTATAGATGTGTTTGAATGTGTTAGGTTTAGGAAAAAACCTGATTTTAGTTTCTACTCTTCAGGATAAGGGATATGATGTTTAATTTCAAGGAAAAAAGGTGTACATAAAACACCAGTATTGGAAGTTAGTGAAAGAAATTCAGGTGAGAAGAAACAAGTTATATTGGTTGCATTTGGACACTTGAAAGGCATTAGTGAGTAGCAACAATGGTAGAGATATGGGAGAATTATGGCACAAGAGGATGGGACATTGTTGAGCCCCGAACTTGCATCTTTCCTACACCTTTTTCTAGCTTCTTTCCATTTACCTGAACCTCCTAAGCTATCAATATCATTGCATATTAGTCATAAAAGAGCATTTAAAGTGGTTTCTTGACTATGTCTTTGTGTTGCTATTTGAATTAGATTTTTGTTTATGAGCTGCGGAAAGCGGCCACTTTCCGCAGTTGGTTCAACTTTCCGCAACCGTTTTGTTAAAGTCTATATTGCAGGTGTCACCAGGCAAAGCGGGCCACATGGGCAAGTTGGAAATGACATGGACATGGACCGGGTCCTATTGGTCCAGCCGAATTTTTCAAAGAAGGCCGTGGTCAAAGGTAGTCAAGCGGTGGTCAACTAGGAGTCCTGTGGCAACAGGACTCCGTTTTCAAGCACGTGAAAACCTCCGTGACCGTTTCCAGATATTTGGAGGCACGTTGACACCTGTGGGCTGGCCACGATGTGGATCCAACAACCGCTTTCAATAAGATTGCGTAATCTCCGCGACCATGCTGCTAAATCCGTGGACGTTGTTCTTCACGTGTCCTCTGTTCATGTAGTTTTCCAGGAAAAACAGTTATGTAACCTTTGTTATAAATAACGCGTTCTGATATGCATAATAGTTAGTCTTTGGTATGTAAATTTGTTGTTAAGAACTCACTATGCCGTGACATTAGTTTACTGCTACAACTATGTTTTGAGATAGATATAAGAAGACTCTGTTCTACATGTTTGCGTGAACGTGATCTTGAATTGATAGCCTGTTGGCCGAGGTTGTGCAGAGGGCCCCTGCACACTGAGGTTTCGTTTCCTTTGTTGCTGTATAGTTTTTATGCATTGTTCTTTATTCTCACTGCATATGTTTTATAGTCATTCATTTATGTATATATTTCTAACATTTCACTGTTATTCATGATTTTACAAGCTTTGTATAACATTGATCAGTGTGTGTGTTTCAGGAGAGAATAGGCAGCCCGGGCATTTGCATATAATTTTCATAATAACTAGTGATATGGAATTGATCCTCTGCTGATTTAGCTTTTCTTAGTTTCTTTTAATTCCAGTTCTGTTTGTTGAGTTTAGTTTTGTTCATTTGATTTGCTAAGTTAGTTAGAAATCAACTTGCTCATTTCATTGATAGTTACCTCCGAAAGCCATAGCGAGACTAATGGCGAGGGATTGAAATATGAATGTTGTGATTTGATTTTAGTTTACTTTTCTGCAATTAGACATTTGGATTGCTCATTTCATTGACAATTACCTCCGAAAGCCATAGCGAGACTAATGGTGAGGGATTGAAATATGAATGTTGTGATTTGATTTTAGTTTACTTTTCTGCAATTAGACAATTGGATTGCTCATTTCATTGACAGTTACCTCCGAAAGCCATAGCGAGACTAACTGGCGAGGGATTGAAATATGAATGATGTAATTTGATTTCAGTTTTACTTTCTTTGCAATCTTTGATTTCCTTGAGTACAGTAGCTTAAATCAATTTTCTGTATTTAGATAGCAGCAGAGATGATAGTTTCATAATCAGTAGTTCATTACTTGTTTTAATTTGAAGCATCTTTTCATTCTTGATTCAAGCGTTATTTTTTGCTAGTATGTTCTTAAACCTTCTAGAGTGTTAAGTTTTGGGAACCCTTATAAAGGACATAGTTGCCTTCAAAACTTATAACCATACTTGCCTTTTGGAAATTTAGGAATAGGAATTCCATATACAAAGATAAAAACCCCCAAAACAACATAAAAATCAAAAATGAAAAAAGTAAGAAATAGGTTATCTTGCACATATAGTGTGCCACACTTCGTTAGCTTACGAATCCCGGATTGACAATTAATGTAGAAATTTAGGACATACTAAATTGATAAAACAGATATATCCATCTTGGAGCACTCAAATTTCTTAGGGATACCGTGACGAGAATTGTAGAAATAAGCACAGAACACGATGATGTGTGCAAAGAGTACGCGCTTGGGAAGTTTGTGAAGGTGATGTTTCCAAGGAGTGATAGTAGAGCCAAGGGTGTGTCAGACTTAATACATTCTGATATATGTGTCCCATTGTCTACGAAATCTCTCAGAGATTATGAGTATTTCATGACCTCCATTGATGACTTCTCTAGGAAGTCTTGGATTTGATTCTTGAAGACAAGGGATGAAGTCTTCAATCCTTCCAAGAGTTTAAGACTCTTATGGAGAACTTGACGGGGAGGAAGATAAAGGTGTTGCGGAAGATGACACCAAAGGAGGCATTTACAGGAAAGAATCTATAATTAGAGAACTTCAATATTTTTGGAAACATAGCTTATTGTCACATTCCAGATGATAAGCACACAAAGTTGGATTTTACTTCAGAGAAGGGATATTCTGTTGGCTACAATGAAACATCCAAGGCATACAAGATATACATTCCAAGTAGCAGGAATATTATCATGAGATAGGATGTGAAGTTCCAAGAGGAGAAAGCCTCTAGGAGATCTCACAAGTTTCCAACAAAATCTCCAAGGGATGAACATGGATATCAGGCTCAGGGCACTAGTACAAGTACAATGACTAATACAAGTGTAGGCATAGGTGCAAAGGAGAGTTCATAGTAGATGGAGCAGTAGTAGGTAAAGGAGCTTGAAGCTCTACCCACCACTAGTGGGAGAAGGAACAAAGAGGTGCTACAAACATTGAGATATGCACAAGAGTTTGTGGGAGATCTTAGATTGAGCACTAGGGATAGGAGACTGCTAGAGAGATATTCAAGGTACAAGGCATTGATGAGTGAGCTCACTGATAATGTGCCTTCCAGTTATCAAGAAGTTGCACAACATCAGGTGTGGCAAGATGCAATGGTGGATGAGTATAACTCCATAATATTGAATGATGTGTGGGATGTTGTACCTAGATCATTGGATAGGGAAGTAGTTGGTTTTTGTTGGATCTACATGATCAAACACGTTGCAGATGCTAGTGTGGAAATGTATAAGGCTAGGTTCATTTCCAAGGGATTTGCTTAGAATGAGGCAATAAACTGTGAGGATACATTCACTCTAATGGCCAAATACACTTCCATTAGGTACCTGATCTCTTGAGAAGCACAAATGAGATGGTAGATTCATCAGATGGATGTCAAGACGACTTTTTTGAACGAAGTAATAGAAGAGGTAGTGTACATCAAACAACTAGAGGGATTTGAGATGCATGGGAGGGACTATAACCGCCTCCTCCCACATGTACCCACTTTCACCAGTTTGCTCGGGGTAAACATGAGCTAAGGGTCACTATGATAAGACTCATCCTCCTATATGATCTTAAGGAAATGGAGTCGACAACTTAAGACCCTACTAACTTCCCTTAGGTGCTACAGGACCTCCAAGGGCAACTCAACCCCTCTAGGCGTCCAACCCTTGAGGCAACTCTCTTTTTCACTGACCTAAAGCCCCAACCGCTCCCTTTCCAAGGCATGAAAGTGATTGTAGCCCTCCATTCGCACTGATAAGCCTGCCTCCATGTGACTATGGAATTTTTCGGTTAGTTCTATGCCAACGACCCTAAATTCTGAGCCACTTTTTCAGGGCCAGGACTTAGGCCTTTGCCAAACATTAATTGAAACTTCCACAAATGACATAGAAACAAAGCTTATAAACCAAAACTTGAACCAATACTTGACCTGACCCCTCCCAACTAGCACTGACATTCCATCAAACACATGGTGAACATGTAACCTACAGGTCATGAATGCAAATATGAACATGATGATCTAAAATTTATACGAGGATAAACAAAAAGGAACAACGCCTTCTCACAATAGTTTTCATAACACCAATTACGTCATGCATGCATTATCCAGACATTCGTTAATAGAATGTGTTATGAGCCATACTTAGATATGTCAATTAACCAACATATAACCAGATAAATAACAACGAGGGAACAACCATATGCAAAAGCCAACCAAGTCAGGGACTTCCACGTACCACCCAACCATAGATTTGGTTGTACCAAATCTTTCTTTCATCTAATCACCCCCGTGCCATATTCCAAGCATGAATGTGGGATCTCATTGGATAACCAATCCATAAGCAACCAAGGGAATCTAGAGGTTAAACCACCTCCGCCATCACCATACTGTGATCTCACCTAAATCGGTCCCGAGATCACAAAACCAAATCAATCTTGGATGCCTAAAAATTCCTTCACCATCCCTTGAGGAATTTTCTTGTCTCCACCCACCTGTTGAGGGCTTCCCGAAGAAAACCATCTCCACCCCTAGCCCTTGGGATTTTCATGAGACCATCTCAACCGAATCCAAAACCTTTCGGCAATCCATAGCTCAATCGAGAAAGAATCCCATTACACCATGGTTGTCTGGAAACAGAAAGGCAAGGCTAAAACCACTGTCAAAAACCCAGAAAAATCCATGCCACTGACAATAAAGAAACCAAAATACACACATGCATATGTCATGCATGCCAAAACCAACTAGGAAACCTTACATGTAATTTTTTACCTATAAGTATTCCTGATGAAGTTGCATGATCCAAACTTTCCTTACTTGATCCTTGCTTTCCTTGTCCTTCCTTTGCTTGTTTGCTTTCCTTCTCCTCTTGGTGCTCTTCTCCTCTCTAAGACTAACTCTAAAAATGAGCTAACAAAAGGCTACCAATTGATGCTCTGATGTCTTTTTATTGTTGATGTCTCTAATTTCTTCATTTATCCATTATTTTCCTTCATTTTCCTCCTTACATGCAACCTGTGACCTTTCACCTCCCTTTTCTCCTAATTTCGATTATTTTCAACAACAAAAATGCCAATTAATGCCTCTTTGCTATTTCAAAGCCTTTGTCATTGCCTTTGCCAATTTCCCCTTAGCCATAAACACAACAAGTGATGCCCAATAGGATATTTTGCCAAACATTCAACTTGGAATAAGTGTCCATTGACTTTGGTCTTATTTTGCCTTTATTAAATTTTATTACATGAACTTTTAACTAGGGGTTGTTACAGACCCCTCCCCCTTAGGGGAACACCGTCCTTGGTGTTCTATGACACCTACAACCAGAAAAACCGTTGAAAACCAAAAACATACTTCCCATCGAGCTTTATAACCTAGATCGTTGCATTATTTACAATGAACAACCTACTTAAGAGCAAAACCATCATGGCAAACATGACAACATGACAACCATATGGCTTATTGGAGATTTATAACACATTTCATGGCAGTATTTACATCCATGTACATATATACATATACCAAAATTGCTTTGCCTCAATCAACAAACAATGAAGGATATATATCCCGCATTTGATCAACCATCTCCCATGTTGCTTCATCGGTCCCGAAGTGCTTCCAATACACTTTAACTTGCTCAATTTATCTATTCTGGAGCATGAGTTGTTTCCCCTGCAATATGCACTGAGGTTCTGGCTGGAATTCTCCTTCTGGTTCCACTTGCAACACAAACCAACCAATAACATGATCAACATCTTTTAACCAATTAAATATGGAAAAAATCATGGATTTTCACTGTTGGAGGCAGTGCAAGTCTGTAGGCCATTGGTCCATTCCTCTCAAGGATCTCAAAATTCCCATAATATCGTGGTGCCAAATTGGCACATGATCTAATCCTCAAGGATCTCTTCTTGGGCTTGATGTGCAAATACACATGCTCCCCAACCTAAAACTCCTTAAATTCCCTGTGTTGGTATGCATAACTCTTCTGCCCGTCTTGTGTTGCCTTTAGATTCTTATTTATAACGTACATTTCATGTTCCATGTCTGCCAACATGTTCAGTCCAATAAGTACCTTGTTCATTGGATCACTCCAACTAATGGGAGTATTACAACTCCACCCATACAATGCCTCAAACAGACTCATCCTCAGTGAATCTTGGAAACTATTGTTGTAAGCAAACTCAACCAATGGAAGGTACTCCTCCCATCTCCTCTGCTGATGCGTGACATACATCCTCAACATATCCTCTAGAATATTGTTGACCCTCTCTATCTGTCCATCTGTCTGCGGATGATAAGTTGTACTGAATGCCAATTATGTCCCTAAACCTTCAAACAACTCCTTCTGAAACTTGTAAGTGAACTTGGCATCCTTGTCTGACACAATCTTCTTCAGGACACCATGAAATCTCATGATCTCCCTAATGAAGACTTGTGCCACCTCACTAGTTAAATTATTAGCCTTTACTAGAATGAAGTGTGCTACTTTTCTCAGCCTGTTGACTACAACCATGATAGAATCATGTTGGCTTGATGTCCTCGAAATACTTGTAATGAAGTCCATGGAAATGACCTCCCATTTCCATTTTGAAATCAAAATAGGCAAAAGCAACCCACTTGGATGCTTACACTTTGCTTTCACCTGTTGATAGTCCAAACATTTAGCCACGAACTCTACCACTTCCTTCTTCAAATTCAACCAATAGTAGAAATTCTTCACCATTGTCAATGTCTTATGGTATCCTGGGTGTCATGAATAAAGCTCGACATGAAATTCCCTCAAGGTAAACTTCTTAAGCCCATTATCATCTGACACATATCCTATCCCTAAATCTCACCAAGCCATCTGCCATGAGATAATAGTCCACATCCTGATCACATGTACCCTGCTGCTGCAACTTGTGCCAAAGCTCCCTATACTTTTAATCCTGTTGTCTTACCTGTAATATCTGATCTTGTAAATCTGTCCCATATGGTTCATCTGCACTCTCCTACTGAGAGCATATGAAACCTTGTTCTCCTTACCCTTGATGTATCTGATCTCAAAGTCAAACTCACTATGGGTGGCCAACCATCTAACTTGCCTGGAATTCAGATTCGGTTGGTCAAATAGTTACCTCAACCCACTGTGGTCGTTGCTCATCAATATGAACTTTTTGCCAAGAATATGGTGTGTCCACATCTTCAATGCACGAATAATAACTGCCAACTCAGGATCATGAGTCACGTAGTTCTGCTTGTGCTCATTTAGTTTCTTGGACTCATAGCATACCACCTATCCCTCCTGCATGAAGACTCCACCAAGTCCTTTCTTGCAGGAATTTGTACACACCACAAACTCTTTATCTGGATCTGCAATCTTAAGAACCGGAGAACTTGCCAACAACTGCTTCAACTGCTCAAAACTTGCCATGCACTCCTTTGTCCATTCAAATTTCTTCCCTTTCGTTTGCAAAGATGTAATGGGATAGACAATCTGAGAGAAGTTCCTAATGAACCTCCTATAATAACTTGCTAACCCTATGAATGATCTAACTTCATCCACATTCTTAGGAGTTTCCCATTCCATAATAACTCTTATCTTTTTTGTATATATTGCTATGCCTTCCTTGGAAACAACATGCCCCAAGTAATGCACCTTTGTATGAAAGAAATGACACTTGCTAAGATTGGCATACAACTGATGCTCTCTTAGCAATCTCAACATTGCTGCTAAATGCTTGGCATGTTTTTCCTCATTATTAGAATATATCAAGATGTCATCAATGAATAGAATAACAAACTTGTCCAAATAAAGACGTAACACACTATTCATCAAGCACATAAAACTAGTTGGACCATTAGTCAAACCGAATGGGACTACAACAAACTCATAATACCCATACCTGGTCCTGAAAGAAGTCTTGTAGATATCCTCTTCTTTGATGTGTACCTGATGATATCATGATCTCAAATCCATCTGTGAGGACATTGATGCTCCCTCCAACTGATCAAACAAGTCATCAATCATCGACAATGGGTACTTGTTCTTAATCGTTACCTTGTTCAGCTTCTTTAGTCAATGCACAACCTGAGAGTATTATCCTTCTTCTTCACGAACAACACTGGTGCACCCTAAGGCGATACACTTGGCCTAATGTATCCCTTATCAAGCATTTCCTTCAGCTGCAACTTCAACTCTACTAACTCTAGTGTGCTCATCTTGTAAGGTTCCTTTAATGCTGGTGCCACCCTTGGTACTAACTTAATAGAAAAGTCCATTTCTATGTGAGGAGGCAACTCTAGAATCTCTGCTGGAAACACATCCTGAAACTGTTGTAATTCATGGTACCTCTTGAATATTTATGCATCCTCAAAATCCTTACACTTGTCACTAGAGATATGGATTGCAAACACCACACATCCTTTCCTACAAGTGTTCTTAGCTTGCATAACTGCGACCATCCTAACTAACGTAGGCTTCTTCTTTCCTTGCAAAATTCTCTTTTCCCCATTATCATCCAAGCACTCAATAGCCTTGTCATAATGATCTACTTTGGTCTTGTGAAGGTATAGTCAATCTATACCCAAAAGCATAATATATGATTCCAACGATAGTCCATTCGGATGTGTTGCTGTAGGCATATCATTCAGTTTGAATGCACAAGCTCTTACCCAGGGATGGATCGCCCAAGAAGGGGATGCCAGGGAACTTGGAAGGTGAATGATTGCATGGAAGGAGGTGACCAAATTTGCCTGAGGGATTGAAAAGCAAAGAAGGGAAGGTGGGGGAATAAATTTGTTTTGGTCATTAGCATTGCCAGATGGAATCAGAAGCGCATTGGCAGTGTGCCATGGAACAATGAGTCGATAGTTGTCCACTGAGAGAACAAGTAGCGCAGGGGTTGTAGCCTAGGACATTGCAGGTAGGCTTTGATTTTAGCAGTGGATTCTGGACTTCCTCGGAAGGAGGTGAATCCTGATATTACTTTTGAGGGTAGAGGTGTGAGCCTCTAGATTCCCTTGTTGTTAATGCAACATCATGTCCTTTTATTTGCTGGTTCAAACAAATGTGCATATGTATGTATATGTATATTATTGTAAATATTGTATTGAGATGTGTTTATAAAGCTCCATAGATAGCATGATTATTTGCTGGTTGAAGCCAATGTGCATAAGTACATGTATTGTCAATGTAAATATTGCATCAAGTTGGGTTTATAAAGCTCCATAGGCAGTATGTTTTGTTTTCAATGGTTTGTTGGTCATAGGTGTCACAAAACACTGATGACGGTGTTCCCCCAAGGGGGAGGGGTTTGTAACAAGCCCATGTTAAAGTTTCATGTAATAAAGGATATTAAAGGCAAAAAAAATAAGACCAAGATCATGGGACACATATTCCAAGTTGAATGTTGGACAAACATTATAGTGGGCATCACTTGCGGTTTAATAATGGCTATGGAAATTGGCAAAGGAAAAGACGCAATAAATGACATGTAATTGTGAAAATAAAGGAAAATAGGAGAAAAAGAAGGTGAAGAGACACAAATATGCATGCAAGGGAAATTAGAGGGAAAATGAAGGAAAATGAAGAAAAAAGGGAGATGATAAAAATGCATCAAAGAAATAGTTCACAACTTTAGTTAGTTCAGTTTTGGCTCTCTTCTCATTCTCTCTCTCTCTCATACACTCTTGCACACTTAGAACATTCTTGGAGCATGCTTGAAGCACTCTCGTATCACTTGGATTTAAGAAAGAAAGCAATGGAGCACAAGGGGACAGTTGGATCAACAACTACAATAGGGATACTTTGCAGGTAGTAGGTTGCATGTGCGATTTCCCTGCTGATTTTTGGATGTTGATATATGCATGTGATTCCTTGGTTATGTGTTGTCATTGGCATGTATATTTTCCTGGATTGACAGTGGTTTCAACCCTTCCTTTCCATTTCCCGGATAACCATGGTGTAGTGAGTTCTCCATTCTTGGATTTTTGAAAGTGATTTTTGAATGATTCGTTTTAAAATCCAATCATGCATTTTGTTTTTAATATTTTGTCAAAAATCCATAATGTATTATATTTTAAGTGAAATTACGATATTCAATATGGTTACAAATAAGTATTATTTCAGAATTTGAATACACTTTATATGGATATGGTAAAAAGAAAAAAAAGGTCAAGTTATACATAAATCTCATAAGGATCATTAATAATGAAATTGGTGAAATGTGGTTTAAGTTTGTAATTGATGCAAGTTCTTGACTTGGTGAAGATTATTTTCTTGTCCAATTTGTGTATAATGATAGTTATGGTTGCGTCTATTTTTTTGTACTGGTCAAAAGTTGTAAACAATTTTTCTTCAATATCTTTTGTTAGAGTTTGTAGGCATCCTAGTGGTTAGATCAAAAAGTTATAATAAGCAATTCATGTCATTAAGAAATTCCATATGTTAAGAAGAAGCCAAGGGATGATGACATTTTTTTATGCTCCCTATATCATGCAAAAATAAATAAATAAATAAATAAATAAATTTTGGTTATAGAAGTAATAACTGCATGAATAATTGTATGATGGGAATTGGATAACTTTGCAAGTAGATGCAAAATTGGAAGTTGAGAATACTTGTAATTGATGAGAATGTCAAGTGATAAACTAGGACGAAAATGATGATTAATTATTGGAAAATGATATAGACTATGTAGACTAATATTAAAACATGAAGCCTAGGAAAAAGAATTATATAATGAAACCTTGAGAAGGACTACACATAAATTGATAAGAGAAGAAAATATGACGAGAGATTAAATTTCAAAGCTGATGAGACTCACGATGTACTTAATGAATTGTCAACTTCCTAGTTGAAAGAAGTGAAAATGAATATTGGAAAGCAATTGGTGTCTTGATGAAAACATGACAATAATAGTATTCATGAGATAACATAGGTCTTAGAGGGATGTTGAATAATCTTAATTCATAACAGTTCATGATAATAATGCTTAAAGTGCATTGTTGTTCTATATTTGATAAGTATTGAGATGGTTATCATATTAATGATGTTTCATGATGTGATGGTATGAGGGTATATGTGATACTTCTTTATTTATCTGTTATTATATAACGATGTTGAATGCTCATAATGGGTATGATATTCATAGAGATCATGATGTTATGATAAGATATTGACATGTGTTTCATTTATTACGTAAAGTCATGATATATCTTTGATGCAAATATGCTGATGTTATAACTTATGATGGTATTTCATGAGGAGAAGCATGTAATAGTTCCATACAAATTTATGACATGCATGAGCATGCAGTTCGTTAATTTTTTTTTTTTTTTGCGATTAACAATGATGAATGTTCGCATGATGACATGCAAGACTTGGCATCTGGATTATTTTCTATGATACTATGATGGTATAGCTAATGCATTGGTTACATGTTGAGGTGTGATGATTCACAG
>APFE030394861.1:83045-103179 GCA_000404065.3 Pinus taeda
AATAAAAATAATAAAAATAAAAATACTAAAACTCTAAATAAGAATAAATAGAAATAAAACAAAGAAAACAATAAAAAATTAGTAAAGCTATTAAAAAGAAGAAAATAAAACAAGAAAGCTAAAAACCAAAAGAAAAGTAAAGAAATAAAACAAGAAAGCTAAAAAATCAAAGTTGCATGTAGACACATGGAGTGTGTGCATGTGGTTCCCCTTCCAATGTTTGTTCTATTTAATAGATGGTGAGGAAGATGAGAAGCATTCTTGCATTCTATCATTCCGAGATTCTATCTTTCATTCTCTTGGGAGAATGGTATACTAAGACTTAGGAGCACTGGCAGTAGTCGTTGATTGAGGGCTCGGGGGTGGCCAGTTGTAGCGGAATCCTGCACAATTGAGCCTACGGTTGGGAGGAGAGTCGTCCCCAAAATCTTGTGATCATTTGGCCGACTGCAATTACAGGTAATATAGGTGAGCTCATTTGTAAGTATTTGTTTTTCATTAACACATTAATTTTAATTTTACTTTGTACTGTTACATCCTTTCCATTTCCCATGGTGTAGTGAGTTCTCCATTCTTGGATTTTCTGATTGGCCTTCAGGTTCTCTATGGTTGGGGGTTGGAAAAAATACTTTGGAGCCCAAAAACAACTTGGGTTTCCCTAGAGTCTATGGGTTAAGTTACTACTCCTTGGAGCCTTGGGGTTTAGACAAATAGTCTGGAGCCTTGGAACATTTCAGGTTCTCTGAAGGCTGTGGGTTGAGTTACTAGTTCGTGGAGCCCTGGACAACTCGGGTAGAGACCGATCTGATTGATGTTAGTGATTTCTGGACCATATAGGTGAGATCACTGTGCTTGAGGGTTGAGGTGGTTTGGCCTCTAGAAGCCCTAGTTGATTTTGTTTTGGTGTAACCCATATGATCCCAAATTCATTCTTGGAATGTGGCGCAAGGGGTTGTAAGAGAGATTTGGTTCAACCCAATCTATGGTTGGGTGGTACATGGAAGTCCCTGACTTGGTTGGCATTTTCATATGTTAATATGAGCTATTTTTCTATTGTGATCTATGAGCACTTGTACTGGTTAACATGTTGACATTATGGCTGATTTGTTATGGTAACTATTATGGTTATATGCTAGTTATATATATGGTTATATGATGTGCTCTAATTATGACTCTTGTTCATGTTTTGTTAAGTTACTAGATGGTTGATGAATGCATGGACTAACAAGTGTTGTTGCAACTAGTTAGAGAGGGCTTGGAGCCTTCTTGGTGATTCTTAGATGCAATTTAGAAGTTTATGATCATATATGCATTCATGACATGTAGCTATCATGTCTACCATATGTTTAACGAAATGTCTTTTGTGTACTAGGTATGTCTTGGTCAAGATCTTGTTCAAGTTTGAATGTTTGACATTGCTGTCATCTTAATCATGATTTTGGAAAGTTACAGGTAATTATGGGTAGTGGTCTAGAGGCTTGCTTGAAAAAATGGCATAGATCTTGCGACCGCATGCACTTAATTGAGAAATTTGGTTCATAACTACATGCATACAGGCTTATGGGTGTGGTTGGAGCCTCATAACCGCATGCATGTAGCCTTAAGGGTGCGTTGGAGGATAAGCCTAGTGAAAAGAGTTCCACCTCAGGGATTGATCACTTGGGGTGGTTTGTAGGTTCCTGAGTGGTCTGTAGTCCCCATGGGATCTCAGTTTGTTGTCGGTTTATAGGCCCCACTTCCATAACTGGAACTTGGAGGTCGGGTCATATTATAGTGACAATCAACTCATGTTTACCCTAGAGAGCTTGTAAAAGTGGGTAAATGTGAGAGGAGGCGTTACAAAAAACTTGAAAAATTTGGTATGTGCGAAAACAAATTCAAGAAATCGTTATAATGTTGAGCCTATAATGCTCACAATTATTTAGAATAGAAAATGCTTGTAACCTATGTGTATGATGATTGTTATTTTGAAATGTAAGTGTAAATACCTTGAAAACTCAATTAATGTGTAGAAACATAGTAATATTAGAGTTTCCTCGAGTGCCTTAAGCACAATTATTCTGCCCACTTTCATCATTAATGTTGCAAAGTTTGACAAAAGGAATAACAAGGCATGCACAGTTTGACAAAAGGAATAACAAGGCATACAATTGCGTGTTGATGTATGCTTCTTCCTACTTGACTTTAAAAGGCACCATGGCATTGAAAGAGTTCTTCATTTTTATTCACAGTAACTTAATAATATAAGATATCTTCATTTTTATTCACATTTACTTAATGATATAAATATAATATGTTTTATTTGTAAAATCTAAAATGATTTTCAATGAATTCTTCAAATAAACTAAGCATATCAACCACATTGTGGTTGTGATAGTTTAAATTGTATTCAAACTCTCGGTGTACACAACTCTGGAATTTCACACTTATTATCAGAGCCCATTTGTATCATTTCGATCGGAGTCCATTTGTATTATGCAGGCAATTTAAATTGAAGAGGAAGGACGATGAAACGGGAGCAGGAGCAAGGAGAAGATCCAGCACCAACAACTGCTTTGAAGATAAATTTGAACCGCCAACTGGCAGAGGTTCTCACAAATACTCTCTCTCATTTTTCCCCGAGTCTCTTCCTGGAGTACACATCACTTGAATAAATCAATTCCCTGAAAACGTATGTTGGAACGAAATAACAAATAAAATGCAGCCTCAGTCGCCAAGGGCATTAATTTATCCAGAAGTAATTGAAGTCAAAACATGAAAATTCACTTGTTTCCCCGGGTATTTTCAGTCGCTTGTACCAAAATAATTTTGACTACTTGTAAACCTGGAAGCAGTTATAGAAATCTAAATTTTTTAGCTTGTTTGGATCTGTTTGGTAAACATGAAACTGGTCTTAGTGGGAGTTTTCCACAAGTAGCCCAAGTTCG
This sequence comes from Pinus taeda, assembly GCA_000404065.3. Lineage (NCBI taxonomy): Eukaryota > Viridiplantae > Streptophyta > Pinopsida > Pinales > Pinaceae > Pinus > Pinus taeda. The sequence continues at coordinate 85,973 of APFE030394861.1, forward strand.
ATTCTCAGCGCATCCGACGTTTACCCTTTCCGAGCTCTACCTGAGAATTCTCGAAGCGACACGTTAAATACAGGCTTATCTCATTGCATTACGGTGTACACAAGAAGCCCACTGTTTCTGTCTCAGTATGCCCTTGTTGAGATTTGAACTCTTGCCGTCAAACCCAAAGCAATGAATGAATGGACATTTTTTCTGTGGACTACACCTGAAGGTCAAATTACAGCATGCCAATATCTGTTTTGACTTCTTACTGTTGCTGAAATCAATACAGCAGCTTGGGCTTGCCTTGTAGTGACAGATTGTTATAACGTTTTTTGTGCATACTTCAAAGCTCAAGCTGTTTTATTGCTTCAATATCACGATTACTCAAGTTTTCTAAAAAGCACAAAATTAATTGACTTTCTACTATATCCTAAACCCAATTGCCCTAGGCTTGTTTGGGAAGAAAACATGAGTCATATATGCCTAGATTATGAGATGGGACGGCTTCATTAAGTTGGACTTCATAATTTGCCAAATACAATTTGCAAGGGGACGAGGGTTTTTGTGACATTTATTTCGTATGGGTTTGAACTAGTCTTTAGCCTAAATATTTTTACAAAGTGTCAGAGCTTAACTGCATAGTAGCAATATTTATTTTGAAATGTTAGAGCAACTGTATGATATATCAACTTCCAGTGAAAGGTAATTCTACAAGAACATGCAGTAATTTAATGTAATCCATTAATTTGCGAAGGTAAAATAGGGAAAAAGGACTAGAAAACATGAAAAAGCCAATTTCAAAGGAATATCCCATGAATTGTCACGCCCTGAGTTTTAGTTAAAAAACGCGATGTGTGGAAACATAATCTATACCCTTATTAGTAAATGCAACACTGGATAACAACATAAAATGAGTAGTATGAACTTTTAACAGCTTTGGATTCCACAATGTAGGTGTCTAATGTAATTTCTAGCATGTTGATGATTCTAAAAGGTATGTCATACTTGCTTACTGAGAATCAACCCAGGACAGTTCTCTCTGTTAAAAAATGTTCAAGGATGAACTATCAAAATTCTTAGGAAATACCTATTAATGGATCTCTTAAACCGGTTAACACAATCAAAATAAGAGCAAAAAGGAAAATTAATTAACATTTGAGTTAATTAGAGCTGCCAATTCGACTCAGCAAATGTTTCATAGGCTAATTAGATGGCATGAATTGTGGTCTTAAGTTATCCAGATTCCAAACAACAATTGGGACGTGGCAAGTGTGGACTGTGCAGTCATAAATGGAGCCAATTGGCCGAGAGTGATGGGTAAGATACTCGCATTGTGATCCCTAATGGATCCAATTGGCCAAGAGTGATGGGTAAGATACTTGCATTGTGATCCCTAATGGATCCAATTGAGAAAACCTTGAAAAATGGTGGAGTATGTTGAAGTTAGTAGAAATGGCTAATTATGCTGCAAAATTATTAGTAATGAGATAAGATAATTTTATCAATGTCCAACAAATGACCATGAAAGTATGTCAACAGGACTTAACGGGTACTCCTAGTGTAAATACAATGTGTGAGTGCAAAAGAAACTCCTAGATCAATACTGAAAGCTAAAAGAAAAGCAAGGAGGAAACATAACTAATTCCCATAGAATTTATAAGAACCAAAAAGATATTTGGTATCAGATCCATGGATCTATGCCAAAAAATATTTGGTGTCACAACTCACGATCCTAGGGTTTCCTTGCTTCAAATAGGTCATCGTGGCATCTTCGTTACAACTTTTTTTTGGGAGGTTTCACACTATGAAACTTGGAGAATATTGAGGAAACATAACTAAGTTTCCATATAATTTATAAGAGCCAAAACATTAAAATTTATTAATGTCCAACAAATGACCTTGAATGTACATCAATAGGACTAACGGTTATTCCTAGTGTAAATACAATGTGGGAGTGCAAAAGCAACTCCTAGATGAATACTGAAAGCAAGAAGCAAAGAAAGAAGGAAACATAACTAATTTCGTATATAATTTATAGGAGCAAAAAAAAATTTGGTATTAGATTCATGGATCTGTGAAAATTCCACAATCGGAATCCTATTGCAGCAACTGGAAATTATTCTCCTAATTGTTAATTTTATTTAACAAATTATTTGCTGTTTGCTATGACAAATACTGAATAAATCACACTGCAACCTTCACAAATAAAACTGCAGAAAATAAATAGCGCTGGAACTGAGAAAACTCTAGCACACACATAAAAATTAACACCGCTGTCTTTGGACAAATGTCCCTGGAAAAACTCAATGCGGAAAAACCGGTGCAATAGATGAGGGTTTTGTTATTATGCAACAATGAAAATCTGAGTACAATCTATGGATGCCCAACTGGCATTCCAATCAGCAAGTTTCTGACATAAATAATTAGAGAGAAAATTCTCTCACCCCACAAGCAATCCCGACACTGGCTTCTACAGATAACTGGCCATCCAAACCCCAGCGTGAGCCCTTCTGCGCTGCCTCTGCGCTGTCACTCACACGTGCGGCTCGATACTTCCTCTGAGCAAGCCTTCTAGCCTGTCTCTGCTGCTGGAAGTGACTCTCTGGTCCTCTAGAAGACTTTCTCGACCTTTGGAAACTGAATCGACCTCCTCCTGAGCTAAATCAAACTGCTATCTGTCAGCATCTTCGCAATCTTTGCGCTGCTTCTGCGTGGATCACTTTTGTCACTTGCTGTTGCCTCTCTGGATCTGCAAAACTTCCTCCGGATCACTGTCCCTGCCCCTCATTGACCCTGCTTCGATCTCTGGCTCTCTGGCAACTGCTGCTGCTCTCTAGAAATCGATCTGCCAAGGAAATCAAACTGCATAAGTGTCTTCTTCAAGTGCCCATCGACTTTTTCTTATAATCCTTTGTTGGGACTCCAACGACCAAGATTAAATCTTAATCAATGGCTAGGATCATCTTGAAGTCGATCCTTGTGAGTTTCTAGATGATTTTCACCTTATCTCAATTAATATTGATTAATTAACCATATTCCCTAAATTTAGACTTAGGAAATATTTAAAAAATGTCTAATAATCTAATTGAGACACTTCTAGGTGGAATTTCCAGAAACGATTTCTGGGTATTGGAGATCTCATGTATTCTAGCCTCTCTACCAAATTTCGTAGCTAGAACACATCCGATGCTACAAAAACTAACTCTCTCGTAGCAAGGAATGTGTTCTAGTGTTGTACACTCTGCCACAACACTTTGTCTCTATATGATCTCCTGTCACGTTGTTGATGTCTGGCTGCTGTTGCCCACCAACTACTGCACAAATCTGATATACGCTGCATCTGTGTTGCTACTGACCCTGCTGTACTGCTGCCGACCCTGTTGTACTGCTGCCAACACTGCATCTGCACTGCAACTCTGTTGCTGCTGCTACTGCAACTGCAACTAAAAAGCATCCAAAATACTGAATCAACTGTGTTTAGTGTGATGCATCTGTCTCCCGAGTCTCTGATTGCTACTAGCATCTGCACTGTCCACCAAGGAATCTGCACTGCTACTGACTCTGCACTGTGCCACTCTGCATTGCTGACAACACTGCACTGCGCTCCCTAGCACTTGACTGCTACTAGTCTGCAATTGTCGCTCTGATACTGACTGCATCAACTACCACTGATCCATCCTGCTCCTGAATATTGTGGGCCCCTGTAGCAAGGTACTAATCCATGAGGTGGACTCCTCAAGGACCCTGCCCAATCTTTGTAGTTCTCTGGGACTACAGTACCAAATCTCCCCACCTCACTCTTGGAGGTATATCTGTGATCATCGCGAAGTCTTCCTCCAACCTGGAGGATAGCTTGTTGATCTCTGTTGCTGCCTGGTGGTCCTGCTTGTCCTCCTTGCCCTTCTTCCTGAGAGGACACTAGGTACTGTAGTGATCGAGCTCACCACACCTGAAGCACTCGACCTTTGACAGGTCCTTATTCTTCTTTCTCTGCTGCCCTTGCCCCTGACTAGGACTCTTTGATGCGAGGGCCACATTCTCCTCCTCCTTCACCATCTTCGGTCTGCCACTGCTTCTACCACTGACGGAGCTCTTTAACAGAGCTCATCTCAACTCCTCCTGTTGCAAATCGACCCACATCCTGTCCCACTTTGGTAGCCTATCTCTGCTCAATATGCTTTGGGCAAAGACCTGCCAATCCTCTGAGACACGATTGAGTGCCAATCACACTAGCTCTGTGGGTTGAGGCACTGCCCCAATAACTGACAGCTAGTTGGTCTCGAACCTCCTGAATCCTGGTAAGGAAGGGATCTATGCCTTCCACCTTCTGCATCCAGATGCATCTTAGCTTCTCCTCAAGAAACATTTTTCGCTGCTCGGAAGTTCCCTGGTATAACGTGGAGAGAGCATCCCGCCTCTGTTTGGCAGTATCTTTGCCAGCGATATGTGAGACTATATGATCCTTGACTCCATCCAGGCTCAACCGCTTCGCCTGCGCCATCTCCTTCTTGTATTCTTTTCACTGATCTGCATCTTGGGGAACTGCCACTACATTATCAATGTAGGCTTTCAGGCCATATTCATTAAGAAGGAAGGACATCCTAGCCTTCTAGATGACATAGTTGGAAGCTCCATCCAACCTATCCTGATCTCTAAGCCTTGTAGTGGCCATCTTTGAAAATGTCGAAAACTCCCCCTTTCCTTCTGCTTAGCTACTTCTTTGCTACATGCACTCCCTTCTGGAGTGAGAAGATCTGTTCAAAACTACTGCCAATCTGCAAGGAAAAATCAAACTTCTGAGATTCGAAGTTCCTTGAGGAAAATTTTCCCTCTATGTGTGCTTTTCGTTTTTCCACTTGACATTGGTTTTGTTCTAGCGAACTACTGCAAAAATCCTTTGCGTCCAGCTTGAAGTCTGCCCAATGAAATATCTGAGCTGCTCCTGTTGCCTCTGGAATCACTCGATCTGGAAAATTGATTTTTTCTACCTCTTTGCTCAGAAAAATCAAACTTCCTCAAGCAACTCGGTCTGCTTGGCAAAGAACTGCGTTGCCTCAAGAATTTCGGCTTGCTACTCCTTCTAAGCAGCAAAATTCTTTCCTTTGTTTATGAGCTCCCGACTGATCACTTACGCTCTGATACCATGTGAAAATTCCACAACCAGAATCCTATTGTAGCAACTGGAAATTATTCTCCTAATTGTTAATTTTATTTTCTTTTTGCTATGACAAATACTGAATAAAACACACTGCAACCTTCACAAATAAAATTGCAGAAAATAAATAGCGTTGGAACTGAGAAAATACTAGCACACACACATAAAAATTAACACCGTTGTTTTTGGATAAATGTCCCCGGAAAAACCCAATGCGGGAAAATCAGTGCAGTAGATGAGGGTTTTATTATTATGCAACAGTGAAAATATGAGTATAATCTATGGATGCCCAATTGGAAATCCAATCAGCAAGTATTTGACATAAATAATTAGAGAGAAAATTCTCTCACCCCAAAAGCAATATCGATACTTGGCTTCTACAGATAACTGGCCATTCAAACCCTAGTGTGAGCCCTTCTGCGCTGTCTCTCACACGTGTGGCTCAATACTGCCTCTGAGCAAGCCGTCTAGCCTGTCTCTACTGTTGGAAGTGACTCTTTGGCCCTCTGGAAGACTTTCTCGGCCTATGGAAACTGAATCGACCTCCTACTGAGTTAAATTGAACTGCTTTGCGTCAGCTTTTGCATAGTCTCTGCGCTGCTTTTGCGTGGATCACTTCTGTCACTTGCTGCTGCCTCTCCGGATCTGGAAAACTTCCTCCGGATCACTGTCCTCGGTCCTCACTAACCCTGCTTCGATCTTTGGCTCTCTGGCAATTGCTGCTGCTCTCTGGAAATCGATCTACCAAGGCAATCAAATTGCAGAAGCGTCTTCTCCAAGTGCCCATCGACTTCTTCTTATAATCCTGTGTTGGGACTCCAACGGCCAAGATTAAATCTTAATCAATTACTAGGATCATCTTGAAGTCGATCCGTGCGAGTTTCTAGATGATTCTCACCTTTTCTCAATTAATATTGATTAATTAACCATATTCCCTAAGTTTAGACTCGTGCAATATTTAAAAAACGGCTAATAATCTAATTGAGACACTTCTAGGTGGAATTTTCAGAAACAATTTATGGGTATTGGAGATCTCATGTATTCTAGCCTCTCCACAAAATTTCGTGGTTAGAACATATCCGATGTTACAAAAACTAACAGGATTTATGCCAAAAAATATTTGGTATTAGTGTTGAAAATACTGAGAGGGTGTGAATCGATATCTATGTTAATTCAATAATTTTTAACCTTTCATAGCTATTACATCACATGATCAACCATCTCAATCACAAATAATACACATTAACACAGATTTTAAAGTAGAAATCCAAACCAGGAGAAAACCACTTGAAAGCTTTGCTATCAACTTCAAATTGTTACAATGCTACTATCATCCACCTATGAGGACACTAATCCTTTGTAAGCACCAACTTACAACTTTTGTAGACACTGACCTACAGGAGACACCAATCCCCTAGCTGAGCACCAACTTAGCGAACTGCAGGCACTGACCTACGTTTTCAAGTTGCTCGGATATGCCAACAAGAATTTCTGGTCTTCATCAAATTCTTCAGTGGGTGGTCACCCAACCATGCAATCCTTGGGTTTGCACCTTTAAACCTGATCACAGCCACCTGTCCTGTTCACCTCAACTTTTTGCTCTTCAACTTAGCTTAGTTCTTGGACTTGGCTTCTTGGCTTGGCTTCTTAGACTTGATCTGTTACATGTCAGTTCTCTGTATCTGATCAAAAAGAGGTCTGCCCACCTGGCAGCTTGTACTCAACACTGTACTTTTCTTTCAACTAATGTTACTGTCACTGTCACTGTCACGGTACTATGCCACTGTCACTGTACTCTGCCACTGCCACTGTACTTTGCAACTTAGACTCACTGCATAGAATTAGGGCTTCAAAGCCTCTTCCCATACACCTTGTTGTTGACTGTTGGTCTGTCCACAAACCCACCTCATTGTTAGCCTTGTTCCTAACTCCTGTTGCAATCTTTACCACAAGATAATCACAGGCCCTACCACCTTAGGGCTTCGCTAAACTGCCACCAAAGAAGAGGGCTATCATAGCAAAACCCTACAACTTCTATATAGAATTGCAATCCGGCCCTAGCCACATGAAAATGATCACAAGGAAATACTCAACAACTATAAAGCGATTCCCTTAACTCTTGTTTGTTCACACAAAGATACCCTTGCAGACTCTACCCTCTTCTCACAACTCTGCTCTTCAGGGGTTACCACAGACCCTTGCTACTGCTCTTCTAACCAGAAACAAAACTCGACCCTGTCTAGAGATGATACCACAGAGAGATACACAGCAAAATCCACAGATTCCACCTCAGATTCCCCACCGACTTGCCATAGAGAAACCCAATAAAACTCTTCCTTCTGCCCTTAGAAACTTGACCCTTCTGCCTCAGTTCGGTTCTGTGGTATACCGCAGACCTTACTCTTGCACTAGACCTTACTCTTGCACTGCTCAGCGAGTTAGATGTGTTATAATGACCAGACAAATGTCTAATTTATAGTGGATGTGGAAGGGGTACTTGGGGCCAACATAACACTTAAAAATAGAGGGGGGAGATCTGACATGAGGCTGAAAAGTTAGGGACAAGTAATAAATTCATATCTCTGCAGTTGTGAGGAGTTAGGAGGCAATCAATCTATCATCGAAAAGGCCTCGGAGAGGGACATCTGTTTATGAAGGTCTCCCTTGCATCTGAACTGTCTTTGATAACCATTTTGCAACAATGTCCTGAAGGGTTTCTTTAGTCTTTCAGTCTTTGACATCAATGACAACACTTTCAACAATCACCCCCTTTATCATTGATGGCAACTCCTGCCATTTCTCCCCCTTTCGGTTTCCCCCTCTGTGAACAATGGAAAATGGGGTGGCCTCCCTGTCGGCATCTTCTTCTTTATTTCTGTCACTGAAGACATTCCCCCTAACTTCATGCTTCCTAAGTACACCTGTAAGAGAACTTACAAGGCCTTCATCAGCCACAAATCTTTTGCAGAGTGATTGATGATAAGAGTCAAGACTCAATCTTCCCTTCTTTGGTATAATATATTTAGCTCTTCTTGCTCTTACAATGCTGGTGAGGGATTCAGGTACAGGCATCCTTATTTCCAATACTTTTTCCAAAGAGACAATCGCATCAAACTGTGTATTATCAAAGCAAAGAATGTAGAAACAACTGCATAGTGACCCATGAAAAGCCATTTCACTGAAAATACAGCTGATGAATATGCAGTATTTGCTATTGTCCCTGATACAATCCTGTCATACAGATATGTGCTATGACGTGACATTTTCTGCATACCCTGTGTTGTATCAATTTCAAATATGCATCAAATTGGTGCTAGCTAGCAACATATTTCTTCTTCTAAAAGTGATCTCTTCTGTAGATATATAAATCTCCTCTGCACTTAATCAACTCCTCGTTTTCTTGGCAGTGACATGTAGTCACAAAGGTGAGAGTGGTGCATAGACATTTGTTGATGCGGTTTTGTTAGAATCCTTTGTCATATGCAAAATGATTGTTCTGACACTATGCTACTCATGCTTTGACCAACCCAATCCTTGATCATGATAATACTTGCAAGTATGGCCAGCGTCAATAATATAACATGATGGATAGGAAATAACTGCAGTGTTGAAAGTATCAAGAGCCTTGTTCAAATAATTCAGTTGCATTACGGCACATGTAATTGGCATCATAGTAAAGAACTATGATCAAGAGTAAACCAGTCTGGTCATCACACTCAAGACTATAGTCTGATCCCCACATATCCAGATTGTAGGCATAAATTTGTGTTCCGGTAAACTTTGAACCTTGCAAACTTGTTTCCTATAGCATATTCTTTTTTTTGCTAATGCAAGAGTCGTGCCTTCTATTCAAAATGTTCAAAGGTAAAATTACATAAAATACAACCAACCGCAGGCTAAATCTTTTAGCCCAAGGTAAAAGCCTCACCAACTAGGTCCTAAAGACCCAAACAGCAGACTCATAGTAACTCAAATCTTAAAATAAACATGTTGAGAAAGGTCAAAAGACTTAGACCCACCAACATGCACTAAAAAAATAGACCCGGACCCACCAACCTACACACTTTTCCTTGACCGTCGATTCTTCTCCCCTGATCCAACGGCGGAGGATAATATCGCATGAACTAAAAGCACAGAGAATTACCGCGCAATGAACGACCTGGACCCACCAACATGCATGCTTATTCTTGATCATGGATTCTCTTCGCTTGATCCTACGACTGAGGATCATATCGCAAGAGCCAAAAGCACCGAGAATTACTGCGCGATGAGGGCGGTATTCTCTCCCCACCCTTGGCCACGTGTTGCGTGGTGAGTGGAATGGCTCCCAACTCCGAAATACCGCTTCCGGCTTGAAGGGCATGCGAAAAACTTGAAACCACCCCAAGGGCGGTAATGACACCATAGGAAGTAATGCGGGGGTTTTGAGTTTGCTGAGAAAAACTGGACTCCGGCCCCTCGCACCATCCCATCTCCTCGGGCGTAAGGGCCAAAGGAAGATGAACATCCATCCGTCCAGCCGTCCATCTGAGAAACACCGTCTATCGAGCAACTTCCACCTGAGACTTCTGGGTTTGCGCTTACCTGGGTTGAGGAGGCAGACAAAGACCTGCATCCCAAATATGATCTCACTTCTGAAATAACACTTCATAATGAATCCAAATCAACTAGACCCCGTCTCTGTGGCTCTGTTTCGAAACATCGTTCTGTCCTCATCCACCTGATCGAGACACTGCTCCCTTAATCTATTCTGAGGCATCTCTTGCCAACTCAACTTAATCCTGCTTTCGGTGCAGAGCACCCCTTGATTGGTTAGAATGTCCGCCAATTTATTTGCCGTCCTTCGCACATGAGTAAAACTCACGGTACGCAAGCATAGGAGGTGAAACTGAATCCTTTGAAAGACCTGAAGCAACCTCTAGTGTCTTGAGACTTTTTCCGGCTTTGTGCCACAGCAGATTCTCTTGACCGAGTTAATGATTAACTCAGAATCAACTTCAATTATTATATTCTGGAGATTATCGTGCTTCAGGAATTCTAAACATTGCTCAAGTGCCATTAATTCCACCATATTGTTTGTAGCTCTTCCCAAATGGCAATGGAAAATAAAAAGGATGCAACCATTTTCATCCCGTAACACCCCTCCAAAACCAGCAATACCCGGGTTGCCTTTTGAGGCCCCATCAATGTTGTATTTTGTCAGGCCAGGCAGTAACTCCATTAAGCAAAAACTGATTCGTGTATTATTCCATCAGGTAGGTGTTTGTTATATACATGAGGGAGAGACTGTTCAGTTCATCTCCCGATGACTGTTCATATTTCTAATTATTTATTTACATAATTCACCCAATCACAAGGATTAGGTGTCAACATTCCCCCCTTAATCTGAAGGGATGTTGGTGAGTCCAAGCATCATTCTGAATCGTTCAAGCTTTTCTCTTCCAAGCGCTTTGGTGAAGATGTCTGCAATTTGCTCATTTGTGGAACAATGATGGAGATGGATTGTTTTGGCCTCAACATGATGTCGAATTAGATGATATTTAGTATTGATGTGCTTCGTTCGATCATGGAATTTTGGGTTCTTGGCCAACTTTATTGCAGATGTATTGTCAATCATGAGTGGAGTTGATTGTACTTGTTTTACTTGCAAATCTTCAAGAATTTTCTTGAGCCACACAATTTCTTTTGTTGATTCAGCTGCTGCCACGTATTCTGCTTCTGTTATGGAATCTGCTGGAACTGATTGTTTGCGTGATCTCCAGGAGACAACTCCTGATTCAAGACTCATAGTATATCATGAAGTTGATACTGCAGTTTCTTTGTCTCCATCGAAGTCTGAATCAGAGTATCCAATCAAACTGAAGTCGTCCACCTATGTATATTTGATTCCAAAGCCTTGAGTTCCCTTCAAGTACCTCAGAACTCTTTTTGCAGCAGACCAATGTCCCTCACAAGGCTTTTGCATAAACTTGGAGAGAATTCCAACAACAAATGAAATGTCTGGTCTGGTAGTAGTTAGGTAGTTGAGACTTCCTACAAGCTGTCTATACTTTGTTGCATCCTCAAATTCTTTTCCTTCAATAGATGTATGCTTTAAGTTTTGTTCCATTGGAGTAGTAAGAGGATTGCACTCTGTCATGCCAAACCTGTTCAACAGATCTCCAATGTATTTCTTTTGAGAAAGAAATATGGACTTTGGATGTTGGGTTACTTCAATGCCAAGATAGTAATGAACATACCCAAATCAGTCATTTCAAAACTTTTCCCCAATTCCTTCTTTATGGATGCAATGTAGCTTTCATTGTTCCCTGTCATCAAAAGATCATCTACATATACCACAAGATATACAACTGTTTTGCCAACTTTCTTGACAAACAAAGTTGCATCATCAAGATCATAATATTTGAAATTGAGTTTCAGAAGATGCCCAATTAGTTTTTCATGCCAGGCCCGTGGTGCTTGTTTGAGGCCATACAAGGATTTCACAAGTTTGCATACTTTATGTTCATGTCCTTTCACAACAAATCCTTTAAGCTGGGACATAAAAACATTCTCTTTTAGATCTCCATTCAAGAAAGCAATTTTTACATCCATTTGATGGACTTTCCAACCGTTCTGAGCTGCTAGGGCAAAGAGTGTCCGGATGGTAGCCCATTTTGCTGTGGGGGCAAAAGTCTCCTCATAATCAAACTCTTCCTTTTGTGTAAAACCTTTTGCCATGAGCCTGGCTTTGTGCTTGTCAAGTGAGCCATCATATTTATACTTGTTCTTGTAGACCCACTTGCAGCGAATTGGTTTGGTTTCCAATGGAGGATCGACCAACTTGTTGGAATTTCTATGTTTAGCCCGTTAAAAATTCTTCCTGTACTATCTGATTTATTTCTTTCTACTTGTTTAATTACTTAACAAGTTATTTACGATGTAAATACTGAAAATAAACACAAGTACAATATCAACATCTACAGATCATCAACTGAAAGAAAACAAGCACACAAGTGACACCGTTATTTTTGGACCAATGTCCCAAGAAAAATCCAATGTGGTAAAACCGGTGTAGCTATTCAGAGGGTTTTATTATTATGTAGTTTTCAGAATACATCTAGGGTGCCAAAAATGGCTCACCCAACAGAGAATGCCCTCAGCAGTAGTACCTCTCCTCGGAGACAGATATTTTGGCTGATTAATTACCAGATGAATGATCCCACAACAACAATTGCAACTCTCACTGCTCTGCGTTACTCTGATAAGGACTGTGTCACTCTCCCCGGTTCACCAGCACCCAGTCTGTCCCATGAAATCCTTCCAGCGCTGCCTCTTGGCACTGCGTCAGCTCTCCTAGCCTTTGCATCAGCTTCTAGAGCTTCTGCGTCAACCCCTAGACCCTCTACGTCTCACACGCTGGCCTCTCCTGGCTTTGCGCAGCTCTTGGCTGCCTTTGCGTAGCACCCAGCTGCCTCTGCGTCAACCTCTCCGAGCTCTATGTTGTCCCTCTGGTACCAACTCTGCCTCTCTACTATGTATTCGCTGCCCCTCACTGCTGATCATTGATTCTATCTCTCTCAGCAAACCCTGCTCTAGAGAATAGAATGATTGATCACTTGGGTGTGTTCTCCAACTGACCCTCAAGCCTCCTCTTATACTTTTCTCATTGGTTCATCAACGACCGAGTTTAAATCTCTAATCAATGGATAAGATTAGATTTGGCTTGATCCATGACTTTTGGAACATTCTGACCCAGTTTTATATTAATACTCATTAATATTTTTTTTTTTTTTTTTTAAAGTTTAGACTTAGGAATTCCATTAAAAATATTAATTATTTTAATATCTCCCAAACCGGTTAGAATCTGCTCAAACCATTTCTGGGTCTTGGATATCTCATGTGCTTTAGCCTCTCCACCAATCTTCATGGCTAGAGCGCATCTGATGCTATCCCAAATAAACACTCCCTCTTAGCGAGGACTTTGTTCTAGTAATACTCCACACTGAGCATCACCCTGATTATCTAGCATCGGTCCCTGTGCTGATGCTAGGCCTCCCTGCCCAACATCCTCTGCACTACTGCCCATGGCCCTGCCACTGCCATTGTTGCATCTGTACGACATCTCCTTCTGCATCCGTGCTGCTGTTGGTCCATCCTCCTAGCACTGCATTTGCACTGCATCCTCTCTCATCATGCTGCATCGTGCAGCCCACAACACTGCCATTGCTAACTGTTGCACTGCAACTCAATTATTGAGAAGTAACTGATCCACCTAACTATGACATCCCTGTCAGGCTAGAGACACTCCCGATGTTGAAGCTCCCTCTGCTGCTAACAAGTGCTCCCTCTACTAACCTCTGCGTTGCTGCAACAACTCCCTGCATCTCGCATTGCTGCACACTTTTCTGTGCCATCCTGCATTGGTGCAACACTCCGGTGCCTCTTGCACTGTTGTAGCCTACTAGCCTCACGCTGTTCGGGGACTCCTACATTGTAGCACTCTCTGCCGCTTCATCCGCATCCGTCTCTACCGACATCCGCCAATCCTGCTACTCCTCTTCAGGGCTCCTGTAGCAAGCTATAATCCAAGAGGTTGGGTACCTTAAGGATCTTGCCCCTCACCCCCTGTAGTCCGCCTGACTACATTTCGATGTCTCCCCACTTTTTCTCAAGTGGCACATGAGCACTCATGGCACAATCGTCATCCTTCTCGACTTCTTTCTCCGCCCTTGCTGGCACTGCCTTGGTCTCAGAAGCCTCTCCCTTACTCTTCTTCCTAGGACACTGGTTCGCAAAATGACCCAGTTCCCCACAGTGGAAGCATTTGACCTTGGAGAGGTCCTTCTTCTTCCTCTTTTCCTGCTTCCCCTTAGATGCTAGAGCCACATCCTCTTCTTCTTCCTTCTTTATTCTGACCCTTTTGCCGCTATTCCCTGCCTTGGTCACTCGTCTGATCTCTTCTTGACGAAGAGTCGCCCACAGTTCCTCCCAATCCAGAAGGCTCGTCCTGCCCAGTATGCTCTGGACATATACCTCCCAATCCTATGAGACTGTGTTCAATACGGTCCTCACCATCAATTCCTGATCCGGCGTGGCCCCTATGGAAGTTCGCTGGTCACAAATCTCCTTCAATTGACCAAGGAAGACATCTATTTGCTCTCCCTTCTGCATCTGGTATGACTGCAATTGATTTTCAAATAACATCTTCCTTTGCATGGAAGTATGCTGGTACAATTTCTTTAGGGCCTCCGACATCTCATTTGTCATATCCTTTTCGGAAATATGCGGCACCACATGATCCTTGACCCCATTAAGGATGATGCACTTCGCCCTGGCCATTGCCTCCTCGTACTTCTCATTTTCAGCTGGGTCAACTGGGATCACTATTGTTTTCAAGGCGAAGTCCTTGATGCGATATTTGTCTAGAATGGACAAGATCCTGGCCTTCCAGACCACGAAGTTGTTTGCTCCGTCCAACCTATCCTGATCACTCGGTCCATTCACAACTATTACGCTGCTCTGCTTTCGACTCCTCCGAGTCTCTCTACTTCCCTCTTGGAAGTCCTCTGTTCGACTCCTGCTGAGTCTTTCAACTTCTTGTCCGGAAGTTCTCGGTTCGACTCCCTCTAAGTCTCGATTTCCTTTTTAGAAATCCCTCCTCCTTGGTCTTGCCCTATTAGGTACTGTTCTAGCTGCCGTACCCCACCAAATTCGCTTCGCAAATTACCCGCAACCTCCTATACCTCAACAATTGAAGGATTGAGCCACTTGACTCTGGCAATCCCGACACTGGCAAATCAGCTCCCCTAGCCAGTTGCGTTAGCCCTCCTGGCCTCTGCGTGAACCTAATTCTGCCTCTCTTAGCCTTTGCTGTTAGGATATTCCGACACATAGGAAATAGTTAAGTATAACTTGGTCTAGTGTAGAATTAGGTAAACTGTGTTTCTTTACTATGTACTTTTGTAACTTACAATCCGACGGTCACATTATGTAGTGATCCGACGATTCATTCTCTCCTCGGTATTATCGACACTTGATCCGTGGCTTAACACCCGATTGGTCCATGATCTCTATTTAAAGAGCATGGAGGGTAATTTGTAGGGTAACCATTCATGAGATAAACTTATGTAAATTTTCATTCTTTTATTAATAAATTGCCTGACGTGGCCGCGTTGGCTCAGGCTGTGGACTGATTCCCTCTTTGAAGGTTTTAACCACGTCAACAATACTGGTGTATTGATCTGTGATCTGTTTGTGAGCGGTGTCCTTTGGTGTTCTCTCTGAGGAACTTACCCTGTAAATTCCTACATGGTATCAGAGCTATTTGAGGACCGCATCCGTTGGTGATCCAAATCTGAAGCTGGTAAAACTGCATACAATTGTCGTTTCCTAGATCTACCGTTACCGATTGCTTTCGGGCCGAGAGAACTGCTCTATTGTGTTAGGAGCATCTATTCCAGTGAGGGACCCCTTTCGTTTGACGCGAAAAGGTTTTCGGTAGCCTAGCTACGTCATTTTTAAGATCTGGAGGTTTATTTGCATCTTTTAGTTATTTTCTCTTTGTTTATTTCGGTTTATTTAGCTCTTTGTTTTTTTTTTATTACCTTTCATTTCTGCATATGCTCTTTGCCCTGCGACTTTGTGCGATTTGGGCAAATCTGAAACAGAAAGGAAGGATTTTTCTCATGCGTATGCTCTTTTCCGCCGCGCTTTAGTGTGATCTCGGAAAATCAGAAACATCGAAGAAAATATTTAGTTTCCGTCTAAAGCTAACTTCATGTCATAAGGTTTGTTTTTTTTTGTATGTCTGTGTTGGGTTTTGTGTTTTTTGTTTTGTAGGCAAAAAAGAGCTTTCTCAAGTAAGCACGCACCCCAAAGCTTCAGTGACTAAAAAAAAAAACCCCCGCCCCCCTCTTTTCCAAAAATTACTAACCTTTTAATCTAGCTCA
Organism: Pinus taeda; assembly: GCA_000404065.3. NCBI lineage: Eukaryota > Viridiplantae > Streptophyta > Pinopsida > Pinales > Pinaceae > Pinus > Pinus taeda. The sequence continues at coordinate 102,041 of APFE030394861.1, forward strand.
CTTGGTCCAAAGCTACTTTATGAGAATAGAGGTCTTGAGTTCAAGTTTTTCTTTTTGTTGAGCTAATTAGATTAAGTTTGGAAAGGGGGCGGATTTTTTATTATTCATTTCCGCACATTCCCGCAGTTTGTCGGCATCTTCAACAACTTTTCTTCAAAAAGCCATAACTTTTTCATTCAGAAGCCGTTTTCAGAGCTGTTTTTTTTAATCAGCCTATTTTTTCGAGATCTTTCCATTGGAACACTTAGTTTCAACATATATAGCTTAAGTTTCTGTTAAAATGGAAAGTCCATGCCAAGTTATTCTTGACAACACCAACTACTTCCTATGGTGGTCCTACATTGTGGATTTACTTAGAAGTAAAGGTTTTTACAGAATAGCCTCAAGCCAAGAAACCAAACCAAAAGATGAAGATAAGGCAGCTAAATGAAAAAATAGGTAAGATCAAGCACATGGGTTGATAGGGATGTCTATTTCTCCAGACCTTAAATTCCATATTGCAGAACTTGATACTCCTAATGAAGCAATGAAACAGATCACTAAAGTTTTTGGAATTAAAAATGAACTTAGAGCCCATCAATTCGAAAATGAGTTGCTTATATTGGACCCCAATAATTTTTCTTCCATTGAAGATTTTTTGTCCAAGTTCAAGACCCTTAGACTTCTCTTGGAAGGTGTTAAGGTTAAGAAAGAAGATGGTAACCTTATTTATTCCATTCTTACTAAGTTGGGACTAGCCTACTCTGTGTTTGTTTCCACCTTTCATTCCACAAGAGAAACTTTCATTTCTTAAGGACAAGACTATAAGTACCCTTCCTTTGATGCCTTTTGTGATTCTTTAATAAGAGAACAAGAAAAACTCTTACATCTTGGTCTTTTTAATCTTGGAAACTCTTTTAAGAAAGCCTTAGCCGCCCAACAACAACCAAATTCAAAGAATCCTCAGAAGTCGTATCCTAAAAAGAATGGTCCTAAACCAAACAAGGGTCCTAAGCCATTTCAGTCTCAAAATGAAAAATCATTCCAACAAAATTTTAAGGCAAATAAAAACAAAGGGAAGAAGACTGATAGACATTGCCACTTTTGTAATCGAGATGGCCACTTAGAATCCAAATGCTTTAAGAAGATGGAAGCCTTGG
>APFE030394861.1:104083-120286 GCA_000404065.3 Pinus taeda
AAGTATGGACTAGATGGAAAAGTTGATAAACATAAAGCTCGTCTTGTTGCTAAGGGTTTTTCACAAGTTGAAGGCATTAACTATACTGAAACCTTCTCCCCTGTTGCCAAAATGAACTCTATCCGCCTTGTTCTTTCCCGTGCTGCCTCTTTCAAATGGGAAGTCCATTAGATGGATGTTAAATCTGCCTTCTTGCATGGGGACTTGCATGAAGAAATCTATATGGAACAAACTACTAGCTTTATACAAACAGACTCCAGCCTTGTATGTCAGCTTAAGAAATCCCTTTATGGTCTCAAGCAAGCCCCTCGGGCTTTGTATGCCAAAATGGATAGCTTTCTTTTAGAAACTGGATTTTCTAGGTGTCATTCTGAAAATATTGTCTACACCAAGAAAGTGGGCAAGTCTCTTATCATTCTTGTTCTTTATGTTGATGATCTTATCCTTACTGGTAGTGATCCCAACCTTATAAACCATGTGAAGTCCAGCCTTAAAAAGATGTTTGAAATGACAGACTTAGGACACTTGCATTATTTTCTTGGTCTTCAAGTCTTGCAATCCAAGGAAGGTATTTCGCTTTCCCAGTCCAAGTATGCATGTGATCTTCTACGCCATTTTCACATGGAAGACTGTATGCCAACCCCTTCTCCCTTTCAGTCTGGAGCCAAATTTTTAGTCACTTGTACTTCCCCTGAAGTTGATGCTATCTTATACCGTTAACTTGTAGGAAAACTTTTGTATTTGACCCATACTCGTCCTGACCTTTCCTTTGTTGTTGGCCTTATTGCTTGGTTTATGCAAAACCCACATGAAAGTCATTGGAAAGCAGCTAAAAGAATACTTCGTTATGTTCAAGGTACAGTTGAGTTTGGGATTCATTACAGTGCAGAAGCATCTCATCTGTTGGTTGGTTTCACTTATTCTGATTGGGCTGGTGACCCTGATGATCGGAAGTCTATTGCAGGTTATGTGTTCACTCTTGGTTTAGGACCTATTACATGGGCTTGCAAGAAACAAAGTGCCATTTCTCTTTCTTCAGCAGAAGCAGGGTATCGTGGTGCTGTAGAAGCTAGTAAGGAAGTCCTGTGGCTTCGTCAGATCCTGTCAGAGTTTGGCTCTCAGTAGCAACATCCGACTACACTTTGGTGTGATAATCAAAGTGCCATTCAACTATGCAAAGATCCAGTCCAACATTAGCACAACAAACACATTGAACTACACATACACTTCATCGTGAAACTCATTCACGACCATGTTCTTGAAGTGCAATATTGTTCAACAGATGATCAAGTTGCAGACATCTTTACAATGGCTCTCACAGAGACGAAGTTTACTAAACTTCGATTTATGGTTGGAGTTTAGGAATGTGTCACTAAGGGGGGATAGGCTCTAGCCTCTAATGCCTCCTTCCTTCTCCTATTGTGTCATATTTGTACATCCTTCAATCCTATCCCAAGTTGTTCTTAAGGGGGGATGTTAGGATATTCCGACACATAGGAATAGTTAAGTATAACTTGGTCTAGTATAGAGTTAGGTAAAGTGTGTTTTCTTTACTATGTACATTTGTAACTTACAATCCGACGGTCACAATATGTAGTGATCCGACGGTTCATTCTCTCCTCGGTATTACCGACACTTGATCTGTGGCTTAACACCTGATTGGTCCATGATCTCTATTTAAAGAGCATGGAGGGTCATTTGTAGAGTAACCGTTCATGAGAGAAGCTTATGTAAATTTTCATTCTTTTATTAATAAATTGCCTGAAGTGGCCGTGTTGGCTCAAGCTGTGGACTGTTTCCCTCTTTGAGGGTTTTGACCACATCAACAATACTGGTGTATTGATCTGTGATCTGTTTGTGAGCGGTGTCCTTTGGCGTTCTGTCTGAAGAACTTACCCTGAAAATTCCTACATCTGCGCTACCTTTCTCTGGCCCAGAATGATGACGTAGTCTCACTGCGTCACTCCTCCCTATGTCGCCTTCTGCACGGATCAACTCTATCACTCGGGACAATTGAATCTGCTGCTACTGCTCTGCTAGTTGATGCCTTCAATTATCCTGTGATCTACAACCTCGCTTTGATACCATGTTGGAATTTCTAAGTTTAATCCATTAGAAATTCTTCCTGTACTATCTGATTTATTTTCTCCTACTTGTTTAATTACTTAACAAGTTATTTACCATGTAAATACTGAAAATAAACACAAGTACAGTATCAACATCTACAGATCATCAATTGAAAGAAAACAAGCACACAAGTGACACCGTTATTTTTGGACCAATTTCTTCGGAAAAACCCAATGTGGGAAAACCGGTGCAGGGTGCTAGAAATGGCTCACTCAACAGAAAATGCCCTCGACAGTAGTACCTCTCCTCGGAGATAGATATTCCAGCTGATTAATTACTGGATGAACGATCCCACAACAACAATTGCAACTCCCACTGCTTTGCGTTACTCTAATAGGGATTGCGTCACCCTACCTGGTTCACCAGCACCCAGTCTGTCCCACGAAATCCTTCCAGCACTGCCTCTTGGCCTTGCTTCAGCTCTGCTAGCCCCTGCATCAGCCTCTGGAGCTTCTGTGTCAACCCCTAGACCCTTTGCGTCTCACACGGTGGCCTCTCCTGGCTCTGCGCAACTCTTGGATGCCTCTGTGTAGCACCCAGCTGCCTCTGCGTCAACCTCTCCGGGCTCTGCACTGTCCCTCTGGTACCAACTCTGCCTCTCTGCTATGTATTCACTGCCCCTCGCTGCTGATCACTGATTCTATCTCTCTTAGCAAACATTGCTCTAGAGAATAGAATGACTGATCACTCGGGTGTGTTCTCCAACTGACCTTCAAGCCTTCTCTTATACTTTTCTCGTTGGTTCATGAATGACTGAGATTAAACCTCTAATCAACGGCTAAGATTAGATTTCGCTTGATCCATGACTTTTGGAACATTCTAACCTAGTGTTATATTAATACTCATTAATATTTTATTTTTCCTAAGTTAGACTTGGGAACTTTATTAAAAATATTAATTATTTTAATATCTCCCAAATCGGTTAGAATCTGCCCAAACCATTTCTGGGTCTTGGAGATCTCATGTGCTCTAGCCTCTCCACCAATCTTCATGGCTAGAGCACATTCGATGCTATTCCAAATAAACATTCATTGTTCCTCGTCATCAAAAGATCATCTACATATACCACAAGATATACAACTGTTTTGCCAACTTTCTTGACAAACAAAGTTGCATCATCAAGATCATAATGTTTGAAATTGAGTTTCAGAAGATGCTCAGTTAGTTTTTCATACCAGGGCTCGCGGTGCTTGTTTGAGGCCATACAAGGATTTCACAAGTTTGCATACTTTATGTTCATGTTCTTTCACAACAAATCCTTCAGGCTGGGACATAAAAACATTCTCTTTTAGATCTCCATTTAAGAAAGCAGTTTTTACATCCATTTGATGGACTTTCCAACCGTTCTAAGCTACTAGGGCAAAGAGTGTCCGAATGGTAGCCCATTTTGCTGTGGGGACAAAAGTCTCCTCATAATCGACCCCTTCCTTCTGTGCAAAACCTTTTGCCACAAGCCTGGCTTTGTGTTTGTCAAGTGAGCCATCAACTTTATACTTGTTCTTGTAGACCCACTTGTAGCGAATTGGTTTGGTTTCCAATGGAGGATCGACCAACTTGTTGGAATTTCTAAGTTTAACTTGTTAGAAATTCTTCTTGTACTATCTGATTGATTTCTTCCTACTTGTTTAATTATTTAACAAGTTATTTACCATGTAAACACTGAACATAAACACAAGTACAATATCAACATCTACATATCATCAATTGAAAGAAAACAAGCACACAAGTGACACTGTTATTTTTGAACCAATGTCCCCAGAGAAACCCAATGTGGGAAAACCGGTGCAACTATTCAGAGGGTTTTATTATTATGTAGTTTTCAAAATATAACTAGGGTGCCAGAAATGGCTCACCCAACAGAGAATGCCCTCAACAATAGTACCTCTCCTCGGAGACAGATATTCCGTCTGATTAATTACCAGATGAACGATCCCACAAAAACAATTGCAGCTCCCACTGCTCCGCGTTAATCTAATAGGGACTGCGTCACCCTACCCGGTTCAACAACACCCAGTCTGTCCCACGAAATCTTTCCAGCGCTGCCTCTTGGCCCTGTGTCAGCTCTGTTAGCCTCTGTGTCAGCTTCTGGAGCTTCTGCGTCAGCCCCTAGACCCTTTGCTTCTCACACGCTGGCCTCTCCTAGCTCTGTGTAGCTCCTGGCTGCCTCTGCATAGCACCCAGTTGCCTTTGCGTCAACCTCTCTGGGCTATGCGTTGTCCCTCTGGTACTAACTCTACCTCTCTGCTATGTATTCACTACCCCTCGCTGCTGATCACTGATTCTATCTCTCTTAGCAAACCCCGCTCTAGAGAATAGAATGATTGATCACTCGGGTGTGTTCTCTAACTGACCCTCAAGCCTCCTCTTGTACTTTTCTCGTTGGTTCATCAACGACCAAGATTAAATCTCTAATCAACGAGTAAGATTAGATTTGGCTTGATCCATGACTTTTGGAACATTCTAACCCAGTTTTATATTAATACCCATTAATATTTTATTTTTCCTAAATTTAGACTTAGGAATTCCATTAAAAATATTAATTGTTTTAATATCTCCCAAACCGGTTAGAATATGCCCAACCCATTTCTGGGTCTTGGAGATCTCATGTGCTTTAGCCTCTCCACCAATCTTCATGGCTAGAGCACATCTCGATGCTATCCCAAATAAACACTCATTGTTCCCTGTCATCAAAAGATCATTTACATATGCCACAAGATATACAACTATTTTGCCAACTTTCTTGACAAACAAAGTTGCATCATCAAGATCATAATGTTTGAAATTGAGTTTCAGAAGATGCTCAGTTAGTTTTTCATACCAGGCTCGCGGTGCTTGTTTGAGGCCATACACTGATTTCACAAGTTTGCATACTTTATGTTCATGTCCTTTCACAACAAATCCTTCAGGTTGGGACATAAAAACATTATCTTTTAGATCTCCATTCAAGAAACCAGTTTTTACATCCATTTGATGGACTTTCCAACCGTTCTGAGCTGCTAGGGCAAGGAGTGTTTGGATGGTAGCCCATTTTGCTGTGGGGGCAAAAGTCTCCTCATAATCGACCCCTTCTTTCTGTGCAAAACCTTTTGCCACAAGCCTGGCTTTGTGCTTGTCATGTGAGCCATCAACTTTATACTTGTTCTTGTAGACCCACTTGCAGCGAATTGGTTTGGTTCCCAATGGAGGATCAACCAACTTCCAAGTTCCATTCTTTATCAAGGCATCATACTCCTTTTGCATCACTTCTTTCCATTCATCATGAGAAGCAGCTTCTTTGAAGGAAGTTGGTCCAAAATCTGTAGACAAGTTCAATTCACAATCATAAGAAACATCCATATCAACAGGTGAATTAGAGTCATCTACATCACCTCCATTTTGTCGGTTTGAATTTCTGGTTCCTGTTTTTCCAATTTCATCAGGATGAACACTTTCAAGTGTCTTTGTCAGCCACTTTGGGGGACCTTTCTGAGATGGTCCAGGCTGCTCAGTTGATTGAGTTGGGACTGAATCAAGATTGAGTCTCCCAATTCTGTCAATCACATCACTCAAAGTATCATCAGTGGTGGGAGTTTCATGCGAGGGAGAGAGTGCTTCAGAAGAAGATTCCACATGTTGATCCAGTATAGGAATCCCCCCTTCAAGATGTGGAATCTAATTATCAAATTCTTGAAATGATTTTGCATTTGCGAATCTATGCAAGCAATCTAGTTGTTGCTCAACAACATTGTCAAATTTGGATGATTCAAGAAAGATTACATCTCTAGATACACCAAACTTTTTATTGACTTCATCACAGAGACGGTATGCTTTGGAGGTGTTTGAATACCCCAAGAAGATACACTTACGACTTCTTGCACCAAGTTTGTATCAAGGCATAACATGTGGGACCAAAGACCTTGAGATGCTTTATTGAAGGAATGTGCCCATACCACACTTCATAAGGAGTCTTGTTTATAATAGCATTAAATGGACATCTATTCTTTACATATACAACACATAGAACTGCATCAACCCAAGACATCAATTTTACATTCTTGAAAAACATCATGGAGCGCACCATATTTAAGATTGTCCTATTCATTCTTTCAGCTACTCCGTTCTGTTGGAGATTATAAGAGGCACAATTGTTTGATGTTTGATCCCATGTTGGCGAAAATGGTTTTCAAATTCATTTGAAGTGTATTCTTTTCCATTATCAGTGCAAATAGAGCCAATATGAGATTGTGCATCATTTTCAATCCTTGTATGAAAGTTCTTGAATGTTTGAAAAACATCAGATTTGTTCTTCAATAAATAAACCCAACACATTTTGGTGTAGTCATCAATAAATGTCATCATATGTTTATTTCCATTTACAGAAGGAACAGGCATTGGACCACATAAATTTGAATGAATGAATTCAAGTTTTCTATGTGCTTTGGAATGTGAATCATGAAAAGATTGTTTGCTATGCTTTCCTAGAATGCCAGCATCACATTGCTTAAGTTTCCTAGGAATTGTAGGCAAACTAGTAGCACCATTTTTCTTCAACAAGCAGAGGCTGTCATAATTCAAGTGTCCAAATCTAGTATGCCATAATAAACTTGATGGAAATGTACCTTCTTCATAATGAGAATTGTATGAGAAATTGTGTGCACGAGCAGAGGTACCTTGTAGCTTGAGAAGCCTTTCTTCTTCTATCCCTGTCATGACAAGCGAGTGATCTGATGCTTTTATCACCTCAACCTTGCCATCAAACATATTAATGGAGTGTCCTCGGTGGCGGATGTGGACCAAGGACAACAAGTTTCTCCTTAGCTGTGGGAGATATAAAACATGATGCAGAAGAAAGTTTGGAAGACCAAACAATTTAAGTTTGATTGTGCCAAGCCCTGATAGCTTGAGTTTTGATTTGTTTGCAAAGTATGCTGCTCCATCAACATTGTTAGTAAATTCTTCAAAAAAATCTTTTCTAAAAGTCATGTGGCAAGTTGCTCTTGAATCAAGCAACCAATCATTTTTCCAAAAAGTAAGTGAAGCATTAAATAAGTCTTCATTTACTCCACTATTACAGTGTGCCACGGCATAGTGAGCAGATTCAGGTGCTTTACCTTTCTCTTTGTCATTTAGTTTTACCTTTGGGTTGGTTTCTTTCTTGCTCAATTCTGTCCCAAGGCAACTTGAATGTGGATGCATCATGTGATCCATCTCTATTGCAACGTATGCAATGTGAATTTGACTTTTTTCCTTGAGGGTGTCTGCCCCCCCTGCCTCCGAAATTTCTTCTTCCTCTTCCTCTTCGACCACCTCTTCCTCTGGAAGAATCTTGAGCAAGATTCTTCTCTCTATGTGCAAGACACACAACCTTTTCAGAAGACTGAGGCATTGTCTTCTTCCCAAAAGCTTTCTCTCTTTCAGCAATTTTTTTCACAAGGGACTCAAAGGTAATTTCCTTGAGGCTTCCATTTGCTTGCAATGACTCAAGATAATTTGAGTAAGTTGGATAAAGTGCCTTGACAAAAGCTATCAGAGGAATGTCCAGTTCAACATTAGTGACTTTGATATGATGCATAATAGATTTTACTTCTGATGCAAGAGCAAGAGGATCATCATTTTGTAATTCAAGGCTGAACAATTTAATCATGAGTTGAACAAATTCAAATTCAGAGTGTGAGTCATAGAGTTCCTTCAGTTTTTGTAAGGCTTCAAAAGCATTTGAAAATGGCGAAATATGGTGACTCACCTCTTCATTTACTGATGCTGCAATCAAGGCATAAGCTTTGCTGTTCTTATTTTCCCAAATGGTGAATTCCTTGTCTGAGGTAGGCTGTTTTGGTTCTTTGTCTCTGTTTCCAACACACACTCCTTTCCACAGCGCATTAAAAATGAGAGTGTGTTTGATTTTCCGTGACCATTCTAGATAATTCTCCTTGCCGGTGAGAACCACTCCCACAATAGATATCAATGAATGCATTTTAAAGATCTGTGTACTGTAAAAAAAAAAAATATACTTCTGCTTCCAATAGACAATAACAAATTGCACCTCTACTGGTAATATGTGTAAAAAGAATACAATGTAATACATATAGACAGAGGTATTACTAGGAAAGGGAGTATATGGGGATTGATCTTAGATCTCCCGCAAGAATCCACCCAATAAAATTTAACAATAGTAATGCAATACTCTAAGAATATATGGAAGAACTATGGATGATAACTGAAGGAATTGGCATGGCTGCATATTATGTATGGAGCAGCGACAATGTGGAGAGGAGGGCTAGTATGGAGTGTGGAGAGGAGGGGCCGTACGGAGCAGCGACAACGTGGAGAGGAGGGGCCGTACGGAGCAGCGACAACGTGGAGAGGAGGGCTAGTATGGAGGGTGGAGAGCAGGGGCTTTATGGAGCAGCGACAACATGGAGAGGAGGGCTAGTATGGAGCTTGTGTATTGGAGAGGCCGAAGGTCTGCGTATGAGCAACCAGAGAGGCAACGGTGGTGGCTGCGTATTACATAGAGCAGCGACAACGCATTTATATGGATGTGCATCCTAATGAGGATAACAATGCAGAACACGAAGTAAACATTGCAGATGAGTAGAAGGAAGACAAGAACAATGCTACTTCTAGAGAGGATTCCAGTCTAGGAAAAATCTTTGTCGGCGGTCTTTCAAAGAGTACGACTACAATTGCAAGAATGCTTCTATGGGCCAGATATCGCACTAGGATTGATGGCAGCCTCACAAAACAGTGCGCTGCGAAGTAAGGAGAAATGTAAGCGGAATGGTATGGGAGTTGCAAGGGGAGTACACCAAGTGTTACACCAAGGGTTACACCAGTTATCACGCAGAGGGCAAAGAATTGAAGAATATGGCAGACTGTAGGAAATGCAGGACAAATTTCTGAAGAATGGCAGAAGGGAGTTACAATGGCAGACTGCAATGCCAAAAATTGAGCTGGCTTTGATACCATGTCAGGCCAGGAGGTAACTCCTGAAATGAGATTATGTTTATTCATTTAGGCTGATCATAGTTATATACATGAGGGAGTGACTGTTGAGTTTCATCTCTTGATAACTCTCCATTTTCTCCTATTATTTATTTACACTATTTACAATTGTTCACCCAATCCCTATGATTAGGTGTCAACACCCACTACGGGGAAAAGTTGAAAACCCTTTCAAATTCTTCTTTTTATTAGATTGTCATTGAATGATTTAGCAAAGAGAGAGTACAATGATCCTATCTTCAACCATAAAACTATCCAACAAAATCAACTAATTAACATCCAAGAGATGAACCCAACAATACTAATAATCAAAACCCTGATTTAGAAGCCTGCGGTCAACTGTCATTAACTACAACTCCCGAACTTTGCGGTTAGTTGACGAAAACTGTTGTCAACTATAAAAGTAAAAACTCTAGCTTCCAACCGCACGTAGAGAGTGATGTATGTGCGGTTGAAACCCTCCAATCGTACGCATGAGCGTGCGTGCCTATGGTTGTGATCGAAATTTGCCCAAAGCATGCCTGTGGCTAGAAACCAAAACCCTAAACACATGTACGAGCTTCTAACCTTGCAATCTCGGACGTGTATGAACCAAACTTCGCGACCAAGCCTTAGACCTATGCGAGCCAAACCAAAGAAAGAAGAATGATCATGATGATTTTCCAAATGAGGGTCACTTGACTTGTATTTATAGCCATTCATGGGTGTCTAATTTCTCTTTTGGGCCGGCCTGTCCTTTTCTGCACATGTGGGCTTTTCTTCAAAAATACACTTTCCTTTGTCCAAATTGAGTGCTTAAATAGTCAAAATTGGTCCTCTCGAAAAGAGGAATCTAGTCCTATGATTGGAATTTGTCACTGAGCTGCCAAACATTAACACTCCCTCTCAGTTAGGGAGAAATTCCAATCCTGTCATCATAGCATGTCCCATCTCAAGTATCTCGTCGTTAAATGTCATCACTGCTCATCTTGGTTCATCTCTGCTTATCCTTGCTTATCTCTTGCTTGCCTCTGCTCATATGTTGAACACTCTCGAATATAAAAGAAGAAGAATTTGACATCGGAGGGGAGCTCAATCTACCACCCTCTATCCAATGGGGAGCCACTTCTACCACCTGGAATCACTGCTAGTAGGAAGCCAATGTTGCTACCTACCTGGGAATCTTTGCTAGCGGGGAGCCAAGGCTATGACCCAGGAAATTTTGCCAATGGGGAGCCAATTCTATGACTCGAGAAACTCTACCAGGGGGGAGCTCAATGCTACAACCCGAGAAACTCTTCCATCAGGGAGTCCAATGCTACAACACAAAAACTCTGCCAGCAGGGAGCCCAATGCTACAACACAAAAAACTCTACCAGCAGGGAGCCCAATGCTACAACTCGGGAAACTCTATTGATCTTTCCAACATGACCTTTAAGAGTCAATGGTAGAACACCTGCATCTCTAGCTTGAGCGGGATGCCACTTACCATAAATAGTAAGGATCGCGCTTAACTCAATCAGGCAACATCCATTGGCCAGATGGATGGGAAAGGCAGATGCCAATTGGGGTATACTTTGCATAGAACAAGATAGGGGAGCAACATCTTCCACCCTATGGGTAATAGATAGGGGTGATACCCTATTGTCGAGAGATCCCTCAACCCCAAGAGCCCTACATCTCAATTCCTCACCCTGGGAGCTCAGACAGGGGAGGAAGAGTCGACTCAGTGTCCTCGATTAGCCTAGACCCTTACTCAGGAGGGTTACATCCATCAATCGATGTTGCTCTCTATAAATAAGAAACATAGCAATGTGCTCACATTTGGTACTCAACTAATTCACTATTGCCTCAAACATTACCAAGAGCAACAATCCTCTGTTTTCCTGTTCATGTAGGACATCGAGATCAAATATTATGTTAGAATAAATATATGTCACAAAAGGATACCTTATTCATCTTCTCTCTCACGAAGGCAAAAACCACAAGCCTAAGCTTGTCTCATAAAGCAACATTATCTCAATCTATGAAGATGTCTTAGTCCTAACTACATTTATGGGATTCTATGCCAATTAGAGCCCATTCTTTATTGTCACAATATATCATTGTTGCATCTAAATCCTGCTCAAACAACTCTCCAAAGAGCTTCCTTAACCAAATTGCACCTCAGCTAACAATGTACTCAAGTTTGGTCGTGACTCGTGCTTAAAGCTATGGATCCTTATTTATGGTTCATCCATGATATCATTGTAGATCCCAAGCAACACTTAGATGTGCTCTTTCTTTTTCCAGCCCAATCATCAACGAATCCATGCAGACTCATCTCTCCAGAAGATCTTTCATCTCGAACTCAGTGGCCATCTCCCTCTTACGCTCAATCATCAGAGGCTCACTATTTGTCAAGAATAGATTATCAGCATATAAAACCAAAATCAAAGGCATACCTTGGACCAATGAAGAGGTTTGGATATGAACTTCTTCTGGGCTTCATTAACTGACTATCTAGGCTTAGGAAGCTTGTTACAAACCATACAATGCTTTCTAATAAACTTCTCTGCTCATAAAACTCTTCCATCATCTGCTCCATGTCTGAAGGTTAGTCCTACTCCTGGTGTGCTCCTGATCTTGTGCATAAGACTTCAAATTTTGTGACCTATAGGCCCAACCGCACCCATAGGCCTTCTTCCGTGTAGTTATGAGGCCTATAACCGCACCCTTAAACCTTTCTCCTAGTGGTTGGGGCTAGGACTAGGAGAAAACTTCTTTGACAAAAATCAGAACTTCGCCAAAACCTTTTCAACAACTTCAGATGTTTATACATGACCAAAATCCTTCCTTCAACAGTCAAGTGTCTTTCTTTCAAATAATACTAGGTGATATAATCTATGAAGTGTTTCTCCCTTTGAATGAGAAGCCTCTTCAATCATCACTATTTACCTGTCTATCATAATATAGTCATGCTACAACAAAATTGTTTGATCACAAACTATTTCAGGTTCTTAGACATATATCATAACAAGTCATCATCATGTCATCAAATATTCAGCAAGGGTTAGTGTCATATAAGAGTATCTTCATACTTCAACGATCATAATAATCAAGTTAGGGCATCCAATTCTACCACATGTTAGAATTACTAGACCTTACTAAGATCAAGAAGAGAATCAATCTTATTGTCACACTTTAATCATGCTTATCACACGCATTAACAATAGAATCAGGGTACCATATATCAAAATGAATGTGCTAGCCTTTTTTATGAGATCAAAAAATCCATCATTACTAGAATGAAAGATGCTTGCCAAATATCAAGAGCACCAATATATATCACATTTACCACAAATCAAACTTACTTTCATATGTATGCATGAAGGTGATATTCTTGACATACCTCAGGGCTTCTCTTGCCATCTATTATTGTAGCTCATGTACCTTGTAGTATTCATATATCATTGTAACTAGTAGTACTTATTTCTCATTTGCAACTGTATCATTTTGTCAACTTTCCACTAGCTCTTCTCTTCCTACACTAGATTTCTTTTCTTGCACCTAAGGTGATCCTCAAGAAGGATCTTCTTTTCACATCTCATCTAGAGGTTAGAAGCATACATATACTCAAGTATTCATGTAGGAAGCAATAATCAAATATAAAGAAATAACATAACTCTAAAAGGTACTTATATTTAATGAGAGGTGATCATCTCTCTCTTGAACCAAAGTTCAAGAGTTAGTACTATCCATAACAATGTTGGAAATAATACTGAGAGGGGGGGTGAATCAGTATTATCTGATCAATTATTTTCTTTTTCAAACCCAGAACATATACGCTACTTCGGTTAGATGAACCCGCGTATATATGCAACTTCATATAAGAAAACCCGCCTATACAATGCAGATTTACAATTACTTTATTCTACAGATGTTGATCATTAAGTTATGCATATACACAGTTACCAGCAACAGTGAAACAGATCAGTAGACAACCACACACAAGAACACAAAATATAAGGTGGAAACCCAATGTGGGTGAAAACCACCTGCTGCAATTCGTCTCTATCTTCTTTTTAATTAGAAACTTCTTTTTACAATGATTCTGTACTGGTGCAGTGCTTTACCAGTACGCAGGCTGCTACTTGCAGAGAGCTACAACCCTCTCTCGTTTTCCAGCTTCTCCTGGAAGGGAGCTACAACCCCCTTAGTTCTTGTACTAGTTGAGATGCTACTACGCAAGCTGCTACCTACAGAAGGCGACAACCTTCTTTTTCAGGGACCACGTTTCATAAATTTTCAGACTGGATCCGCAAATAACATCAATCAAACATCAAGAGTTTCTGCATCAACCAATCCCCTTTTCACCAGTCAAAACTGAATCAAAATAAACACTTCTCTGTCAACTGTACCCAGATCACAGTAACTATAATCACACCCCAAATTCTGAACTCAGATCACTGCAATAATCAACAGAAGCAGCTAGAACATAAATTATGAGACGTATGCTACTTCAATATTCAAAAACTTGCGTACATATGCCTCTGTGTTAAGATCAACCTGCGTATACGCACTTCCGACGTATAGAAACTGCGTGTATACGCACCCGGGCCAAAATCAACCGGCGTATATGCTCTTCTGACTTACAAAAACTGCGTGTATACGCACCTGTGCTAAAATCAACCTGCGTATACGCACTTTTGATTTACAGAAACTGCGTGTATACGCGCCTTCGCTTCACTGAACCTGCATACAGATCTATAAAGACAATTTACCCCTTCAAATGTTCAGATATTAGTTTACCCAGATTATAGATCAAGCAAGCGTCACATAGAACAGATCAAAATCATACAAAGATACTATCATTCAAGCCTTAAGATTTTGACCCATCAAAAGAACTTATCCTTCTCCTTGCGCTCAGGTTCCTTCTTCCTTCAGATCCAGATCTGCACCGGAACCCAATCACAGTATTCCAGATCTAACACTTTATCAGATATTCAATAATACCGATGATCCCTTGCCAAATGATCTCCTTCTTTTTTTATAGCCTTAGGCCTTTCACAATACCACGGTCCAAAACCATAACAATTCAATACCATGGACCCAATACTTGGGATCAACACTTATGACGAGATACCATGGTCCAAAACCATAGGTTCAAATACCAAGGACTAAATACCACAGACCAAAAATAAGTTCTCCCACATGTACGCACTTTTCCTTGCATGAAAGTGCGTGTATACGCATACGCGCCTTGGGAACGTCCAACTCGCGTGTATACACAGCTTCGTCAAAGTGAACCTGCGTATATGTCTTTTTCTTCTTTCTGAGTGCTTGAACTGTGATCTGTCACCAAAGTGAGTTGCCATCAAGGACAACACCAGTGCCATCGCGCCAAACCTGTGCCATAATGCCAACAATCTCCCCCTTTGGACTTGATGGCAACCCCAAGATCCTCAAAGTCATTCTCCCCCTTTGTCATCAAGGGCAAAGGGTTGTGCTCCCCCTGAGTACATGCTGAAATCGCTGTTCTGCTGTGCTGACCAAGCTCCCCCTGACTTGTAGGCAAAATCTGCAAAAAAATGTTCTTCAAGAAGAACCATGACTTATACATCATAAAAGACCTTCCTATCGCCAACAGACTCTATACATACATCCATCACCCAACCAAGTGGGGCGACACCATAAATTTACATATGACAACCAATTACATTACATCATTCATCCCAGGCATAATGGGGAAACCAAAATAGGCCGATACATGACCTTGATGAAAAGAAGATATACATGCCATAGAGACGAATTATCTAAAGCAAAACTATGAAAGTCACTAGTAACTACTATCAGCAGCATTTGTCAATCATTATTCAGATGAGCAACCATGTTCTCTTTCTGTTCTTCCTCTGCAAGAGTTCCACCTGAAACCAACAATAGTTGTGAACTTGAACCAAAAGCTTCTAAGGTAATGCCAACAATGCATCACTAGAAGATTATCTGCTCCCCCTGAACCTGTGCCAGATGGTCTTTGACAGACTCCTATCAGAGTATCAGAGTCTGTCCCTGTTGATATCCTTCAAACCTCCATATATGTGACTGTATCTGCACAAACCAGCGTATGTACGCGGATCCTCCTCCTCCAACTCGCGTACAACAACTTTTCTCTGAAGCAGACAAGTTTCAACAGCAGGATGAAGCATCAACTACTCCCAGTTTCTGTCTGAGGTATTCAAATGTTTCCCTGGGCAGTGGTTTGGTGAGTATATCAACAATTTGTTCCTTAGAGGGAACATACTCCAACTTGACTTTTTGTTCCAGCACTTGTTCTCGAAGAAAATGATATTTGATAGGTATGTTCTTAGTCTTTGAATGCATGACTGGATTCTTTGAAATGTTGATTGCACTTGTATTATCACATAAGATGGAGATAGGTGGAGTACAAGTGATTTGATAATCCTGCAAGATTTGCATCATCCAAAGGAGTTGGGTGTAACAAGATGTAGCAGCCACATATTCTGCTTCAGCTGTAGATAATGCAATAGAGCTCTGTTTCTTGCTGAACCAAGATACTAATCTGGAGCCCATAAAGAATGCACCGCCACTAGTGCTTTTTCTGTCATCCACGCTTCCAGCCCAATCTGCATCTTTATAAGCATGAAGTGTGAGATCCGCATCTCTAGGATACCATAGGCCATAGTTTTGAGTTCTTTGAAGATACTTGAAAATTCTCTTTACTGCCTGAAAATGAGTTTCCTTAAGATTTGCTTGAAATCTTCCAACCATTCCTACTGCATGCATGATGTCTGGTCGGGTACTTGTTAAATAGAGCAGACTTCCAATCATGGATCTATAGGTTGGTTGATGCACTGTTGCTGATTCATCATTTGCACTGAGGCTACATCCTGTGACCATAGGAGTACATATTGGTTTCGAATCTTCCATGCCATACTTCTTCAAGATCTGCTTGAGGTACTTGGTTTGAGATAGAAAGATACCGCCTTTATTTTGTTGGATTTGTAAACCAAGAAAATATGTCAGTTCTCCAAGCAAGGACATTTCGAATTCCTTCTGCATCACCAAGGAAAAGTTTTGACTCATAGCTTCTTCATTACTGCCAAAGATGATATC
>APFE030394869.1:24938-49430 GCA_000404065.3 Pinus taeda
ACATTAATGTTCAGTATCACTTTGTGAGGGATATGATAGAAGACAAAAAGGTGTTGCTGGTAAAGGTGGACACTTTGAAGAATATTGCAGATGCATTGACAAAATATGTGAGCTTTGAGAATTTCTCTTGGTGTAGAGAAAAAATGGGCATTGCAGGGTTGGATAAATGACTAAGCTCTCTTGTACCCCCCTGTGGAAAGAAAACAACAAGTGGGAGAATGTTGGGTTGTCTTATATTATTTCCACGACTAGCCCACGTAGTTAACCGGGGGTTAAAAGGGGGACGAAGCCCCACCTTTGTTGCGCCGATTGGGTAGTGGGGGGAGTCACAGGGGGTTTGAGAGGTGCAGGTAACCCCACTCTATGGGGTTCGGGGCAGCGCCCCAGGAAATTTTGGTTTCGGACCCTATGTTAGATTGGGTGGACCTACCTATCGTTTTATGCATGATTTTCACACATGATTTTGGACATGATGGTTTTCGGTCCATGGTTTTAGACGCGATGGTTTTCAGTCCATGGTTTTGGACGCGATGGTTTTCGGTCCATGGTATTGGATGCTTTGGCATGTATAAATATGTATTGTAACATTGAAAGGAACATAATGAAAAATCAAGCTGGTAGTCCCGATTTTGGGATCCAGGGGAAATCTCTATGTATATGTGTTTTATGTGTTATGCTCTTGCATTGTTTATTTTCTGTATTTTAGAATTCGTATCCAGGTAATTTTTGTATGAGGTTAGAACCTACACTCTATGGGCTTCAACTCCTGCTAATAGGTCACCCAATCAAAATAATAAAACAACAATATTTACAATGATTGATGCTAAAAAACTTCAATTGCTAAGAGAAATAGTTCTTCAACATTCTTTCATTCACAAGTCCACCAGGCATTTCTGTCCCATCTGGATGTTTGAGAAAAAATGCATTGTGTCCTCTGAAAGCATGAATGATGTAAGGTATTGTCCATAGATTGTTAAATTTTCCATGCATTTATTTGTCCTCTCTTCTAGAATCCCACTTTAAAACTCTATCACCTAAAGTGAAATCATCTGCTTTAGTTCTTCTATCAAAAATCTTTTTGATATTCTCCTGGATGACTAAGCCTTATTATATACTTCTTCCCTGGATTGCTCCAATTGGATTGTCTGATCAATTCTCCTTTGGATGTCATTTGGCTCAACCTACAATTCTTGAATTATCTTCATAACTGAAACTCCTAAAGAGGATGGAAAAACAGCATCCATTCCATAAACCAATTGGTATGGTGACATGCCAATTGATTTCTTTGTTGTGAATCTATAAGCCCAAAGTGCATTTATCAATTAGTTATGCCATGAATTTTTGTTCTCTTCTGACAGCTTTTTAATAATGTTTAGCAGACTCTTGTTTGAAGATTCAACCAACCCATTTCCCTATGGGTAATAAGTAGTTGAATATCCCAAAGTAATATGGTATTTGTTGCAAAAATCTATCATTTTATTGGATTTAAAAGCTGCAGCATTATCTGTAATGAGCTTGTTTGGACAACCAAATATAGACAAAATATTGGTTTCCAGAAATTTGATAATAATAGCATCGGTATCCAATCTGGAAGGTGTGGCCTCAATCCATTTGGTGAAGTAATCAGTAGTTGTGAGGATCCGTTTGTGTTGGGCAGAGTGTCGTGGATCGATTTCTCCAATGAAATCCAACCCCCATTATTGGAAAGGACTTTCAACATATATGGGTTTCAAAGGCAGAGGCAATAGTTTTCTTTTCCACTCAAATATTTGGCATTTGTGGCAAGAGGTTACCTTCTTATGAATATCAGGCAAAATGGCAGGCCATTAAAAACCAGCTCTAAGGATCTTATTAGCAGTGGTTTTCCAGTATAGATGTCCACCACAATCACCTTCATGGAATTCCTGCATTGTTCTTTTTGCATCTTCTTTCAATAGACACTTTAGAAAAATACCACCAGCATCTTTCCAATATAAAACATTATCTATGATGCAAAATTTCACTGCTTTTAATTTTAGAAATCCATCCTTTGTCTTAGTTAAACCAGAAGGAGCATTTAAATTGAATAAAACAAAAATGAGGTTTGCATACCAAGGTGAGGTCATAAAAGCCTCATCCAGTTGTGGAGTCGCCTACTCCTCTTGATCATCTAATGTAGCTACAAAGTTGATATCCAATGCATTAAAGTTAGATTCAACAATCAATTTGGCTAACCCTTATCCTTTGATAAGCTTGGCAGGCTTGATTTCCATGTCATATTCAAGAATGATGGAAATCCATTTGCCTCTTTTACCATCTAGTTTGTTTTGGGTTAAAAAATCCTTAACCACAACATTTGGTACATAAGCAATTATGTGAGAATGGAGGATATACACTCTGAAATCTTTGATTGCTTTTATTAGTGCAAAGGCCCATTTTTCCATTATATTATATTTGATTGCAACATCCCTTAAAGCCTTGCTAAAGAAAGCAATGGGTTGTTCAAATCCATCATTGTTTTTCTATAAAAGGACAGCTGCAACAGTGTGTTCAGAAGCAAATGAAAAGATTATAAAATCCTTAGTGAAATATAGACTGATTAGGACTGGTGCTTTTGTCAATGCTTGTTTAACTTGATCAAATTATTACCTATCCTCAATGTTCCATCTAATTTCTGAATCTCTTTTTAGCATATTTGTTATGTTTCTGAGAAGTTTTGCAAGGTTAGGTATGAATCTCATTAGGAATTTTATTCTACCAATAAATTATTGAAGTTCCTTAATGTTCTAGTATGTTTGATTTTAAGAATGGCTTCAATCCTTTTGGGATCAATTTTAATACCTTCCTTAGAGATGATATGACTGAGAAGTTTTCCCTCTTCAAGGCCAAACAGTGTTTTCTTAGGATTTAGTGAAATCCCAAACCTTTTGCATTTCTCAAATACTCTTCTCAGATGTAACAAATGTTCTTCATCAGTTTTAAAATAAACAGTGATGTCATCTAGATAGATCACAATAAACCTGTCAATTTCATCAGTAAAAGCAATATCCATTACTCTTTGAAATGTGGCTCCAACGTTCATTAACCCAAAAGGCATCTTCACATACATGAAGGTACCCCATGGAGTAGTAAAGGTTGTTTTGTCTTGATCATCAGGGTGAACTAAAACCTTATTATAGCCTAAGAAACCATCTAATAAAGAAATCCTAGAAGATCCAACTACCTTCTGCAAAATATCATCCATTTTTGGCAAAGGGTAGTTGTCATTTAGGGAAACTTTATTAAGGTTTCCAAAATCTATACATAATTTGATTTCACCTATTTTCTTCCTAGTTGGCACTATATTGGAAACCCATTTAGAGTACTTAAGAGGAACTATGATTTTAGAGTCATACATTCTTTTAATTTCTTTCTCAATTAAAGGCATCAGTACTAGATTTAGTCTTCGAAGTTTTTGTTTAAATGGTTTCTAGTCTTCTTTAATTGGAATTTTGTGTTGTATAATCTCTATATCATATGTTTTTAGATATTCATAGCTCCAGGAAAACATCATTTAATTCTTTGAATAAAGCAATGTATTTTTGTTTTTCAGTAGTTGGGAGTGATTTAGAAAGCTTTATGATTTTGGGATCTTTTTCACTGCCTATATTGCATTTTTAAATTGTTTCCCATGTGGGCTCAATCTTAGGATTTTTAGCCACATCATTGAAATCAAATAATTCTTCCAGTGGAACTATACCTCTAGGTAAAACGTTATCCTTTAGCTCAAGTGTTTCAAACTCTTCTTTTTATGCATCTATCTCAAGCAATTCTAATATATTTACAACTTTATTTATGTGTATATTTACATCTAATTTTTCTAATTGCCTTTCTAGATTAGAATGTACAACTATTTGGTTTTCTAATTTAGATTCCAAATCTATACTATCATCTTGAAATTCATCTTTAGATTGCAGAAAACTTTCAATTTATTTATCACTACCAAGCACCTGCCAATACTTCATGTTATCTGGTACAGTTGGTCGATACTTCACTTCCACTGTATATTCTCATTAGGGTAAGGCATTTTACAGGAGTTGGCTGAAAAATCCAGACTATTTGGAATGATATTTTGTTTTCTAGGGATTGCGGAAAGGTCATATTCCAGAAAGCTCTCTAGAAAATCGAGCAAAACATTTTTGTATGCTCTCATTCTAGGGTATTTAGCTGAATACTCTCCTTTAATTTGTTTTATAATTAACTCAGCATCCCCTTGAATGGAGATTCTCTTTGCACCTAATTTCTTCAACAATTGCAATCCTAATATAAGGGCATCATACTCTGTTATGTTATTGGTACATTGAAAATTGATCTTGGATTAGTGACCCTCAACATGATTTTTTCCTGTGTTTACCACCCATATTCCTACTCCAAGACAGTGTGTTTTGTTCTATAGTTTGTGTTTCATTTGGATTTGTTTTGGAAATCTCAGTTTCTGCTTTGATCGCCTGAGTTTTTATGTCTCCATCATTATAAAGAATGAAGAGTCTAAATCTGAGTGGACTAAATAAAGAGGATACTTGTGAGGCTTCTCTTGACTACTCACCATGAATTTCATTAAGGTTTCCCTATTTAATCTTCTTTGCTACCCAAAAACTGGTATGGTGGAAAAGGTCATATCCATCTGTAGGGTTCCTTGTAATTTTTCTCCCCATGAACATGACAACAGCATGCCATACTTAGGGGGAATATATGCAACTACTATGTCATTACCAAACTTTTGGCCAGGATTTGACCTAAATAACACATGGTTCTTTCATGAGACCTAGATATCTTAATTTACTGGAATCAAAGGAATATAGGTCTTTGTAAGGTTTGGTAATATCAAGTCCTAACTTCTCCATAACAACTTTAGGCATTAAGTTGTGGGAAGACCCTGAATCTAACATAGCATTATGGAGGATCTTGTCAAGAATATTTAGGCTAACATAGAATGGAGGAACACCCCCTTCTTATGGTTTGCCCTCAACTTCTTGCCAAAATAAAAGTTCAGGCTAGTCATCATTTAGATTTACAGAGTCTGTGTTTTCCCCTATGTTTAGAGCTTTCATCACTTGTGGTCTGTACATATTTTTGTTCATTAACTTTTTTAAGGGAATAGGAATTTTTAGTTTTGCTAATTCCTTCTCAATGTTGAACGATATTTGAATCTTAATCAGGTTTGGAAGATCAAATTGATCTGTAATTTCTTTTGATATAGGCTATTTTCACTAACTTGTGGTTAGGATATCAGTTTGAGTAGTTTTGGAAACATTATCAACTATCTCTTTGACAAGAGTTTCTACTTTCTTTTTGCCAAAATTATCAATAGTGTTCTTGGGAGAATTATCTATGGTTTTCTTAGCATCAATGTCAGAGGATTTCTTAGCAGGATTCTCATAGTTCTTACTATTGAGATTATCTGAATTCCTTTTGCTCCTAAGGTTATACTACCTATGGACTTCCATGATCGCATTTTCAAAACCTTGTTTATAATCATCTGATTCCTCATAATCAAGTTCATTTTGAGCTAGTAGAAAAAGTTCTTGCTCCTCTTGAGTGAGAAAACAGTTTCATCATCATTTATTCCCATCAGATTTATTTGAATGTCATCTAAATATTCAACAATATTACCCTCATCGTCAGTATAGTTTTGCTGAAAAGGAGGCCGGACCTGCTAGTGCGGACCCTTTTGTTCTCATTGTTTGATTTGGGGAACATTCCTTCTAAAGTTTTGGTTCCTATTTTGAGGAGAATTTTGGTTTTCTCTCATTTGCACTTGATCATTTATGTTTACTCTTTGCATCATCTTTTCCAATACCCTCACTAGGTTATCAATTTTGTGATCAGACGTAGAAGTGGAAGGATCTTCTTTAATGGTAACCATGCATTCAGATTTCAGTTTTGCCTTCTTGGCTAAGATGTTAGCTTCAACTTTTATAGAATTGGCTTGAATTTCTTCCAAAGTTGTCAGGTCTCTCTCTCTAAGTTGATATTCCATGTCTACATCAAAACCATCAGGAAAATCAATCAAAGCTAGACCGAGGGAGGGTTTTATTTCTTGAGGAATTTCATTGTAAACAGTGCTAACCGTTCACAGTATTCCTCCACAGTTTCATTTGGCTTTCTTTTCAGTCTTTTGTATTCATTCAGGAGTTGAAGTGGAATTTTCTTGATTTCCCATCTAGCTAAGAAAGATTGATGGAAAGAATCAAGGTTGGCTATACTTCCTACGGGAACTCCTAAACCATTTCTTGACATCATCTCCTAAACTTTGAGAAAACAATCTCATTTTTACATCGGCTTCATCTACTTCTTGAAGGTAAAAAATCTCATTCATTCTATCTACATGTTGCTAAGCAGTATGAGAACTAGTGTTATCAAAGGTCAGAATTTTAGATTGATAATCTCCAGGCATAACATTAAGTTGGCCTAGTAACACCAAAGGTGCATACCTACCTGCCATAGCTGGTCTAAAAGACTGACTAGAAGACGGACCTGTGGTAGGTGTAGTTGTGATAACTACATGGATAGTAAGAATACTAGTCTGAGATATTACAGGTGAAAAAGTAGAGACTATAGAATGAGTAGGACTAGTGGGTTGTATATTAACAGACTAGGAAGATTGGTTGGACAACGAAGCTGATGCAATTGTTAAAGCTAAAATTTCAACAGATTGTTGATATAAGCTTCATCAATGGCTTGGTTCAAAACCGAAACTAGATCTTGTAATTTATCAAATTGTTGTAGGGATTCAAGATCAGGATCTGTTTCAAAAGGTTGGGTTTGGGGTATATATGGTTGCAGTATGGCTTTATCAATGGCAGTCTGATCTACAAATCTCTCAGATTTTGATCTAAACTATGCTGGAAATCCAAATCAAACTCTATATCTTGAATAGTTTCAAACTTATCAAGGAGAGAGTTAGACCTAGACAAAGGACTATTCTTAGAAAGAGAATTGAACCTAGACAAAGGAATATTACTACCTTGACTCTCTGTAATACTTTTCTTCCTCACCAATTTCTCTGGATTATCTACAAATTTAGCAGCGTTGGGATCAGGGTGAGCTCTAGTGAAAATTATTTTGGGAGCCAGATCTATTAAAATTCATCACACAACTAATAAAATCAAAATTTAATAACATACTCAAATATATACAAGATCACAACCTCTGATCATGTATTTCATTGTGATATAACAATTTTGTTTTATTGAAATAATGATTAAATACCAGGGAATAATGGGTTTTAAACTTAAAAATTATTCTTCCCCAGTATGGTCGCCACTATGTTGTTGTTCTGTATTTTTGAGGTTGAGGGAGTAAACACATAAGAAAGCATCAAAACCACTTTGGAAGTTCGGATCTAGCCTTCTAGCTTTAGAGATGGATCTCTCTGTAAAATTTATATTTGTTTTATGTGAATTTTAGGCTAGTTATTACTGTACTGATTGTTTTTTATTGGATTGCTTGGTTGATTAAATTGGTATAATTCCATTGGGATATGGAGTCTAAAGATTTAACTGGATTTGGCATCAAATTTTAAAGGAGTTTCATAGGGCAAGCTAGGTTTTACTATTTGGATCTTTCATAATATTAAATGGATTGTGAAATAGAAGAAATGTAAGATTCAGTAGAAATTAAGGAGCAATTAAGAATTCCTTAATTTGACTTCAGCAGAAAACATAAAAAAAAAAATACTAACAACCAGAATACGGTGCTCTAAATAACATATCCTATTCATCACAGTTTCTGTTAAGAAATTCAGATGTTCAAACATTACAGAGAAAGAAAACAATGATCAAACACACAAATTGAAGAAAAACATCACCATTTGGTACACCACATGAATCCTGTGAAAATGTCCTTCTATTATTGATGCTCCAAAAACTTTGAAAAATTACAATTTTGCAGAAGAAAATATATTCAAAAATCAACCCCTAATACTTCAAACAGTGAAGTATTTATAAAAATAATTAAAAAATCGTTGTCTCAACCGACAGTGTATTATTAGCCTAATCCTAAATAATACAAGTTATCTTTGGCAGAAAAATAGGCAACGTAGACAGTTGCATGGAAAGGTGGCTTTGTTTTGGTGGATTCGGTTATTGAATCAACCTGAAACTGTGTTGCGTTGATGTGCTGGCTATTGTCCTAATTTTTGTTCTTTACTGCATCTGAATTACCCTTTTGTTGGGCATGGAATCCCCCTAAGGCATGGTTTGGGGCTCAAAGCCCAAGTTTTGACCAAATCTTGTTGTAAAAGCTCTACGAATTGCGGGCGCAGGGCGCAAAAGTATGATAGAGTCGTAGGGTTGTTCGCCCTAGTTTTGTAATGTAATGTCGGCTAGATAGACCTACCCATGGTCCGCGGACCATGGGATTGTATAAATAGAGCGAGGCTCTAAGTGTAAAATAAAACTAACTAATAATGAAGGAATAATGAAGTCTAAGTGATTGAGCCAAAGTGTAAAGTGTGTTTGTGGGTCGTAGAGTAGGAGAAGGCTCTGCAGTTGAGTGCGCAGAGGCCTAGTAGTCTGCAGCTGAGTGCGCGGACCCCTGCAGTTGAGTGCGCAGGGCGAGTCAAGTTTATAACCATGGAAAGAATCAATAAAGAGAAGTTTTGCTATAATTATGTGTATCTATTCTTGGGTTAGTGCATGATTGATATAAGTTGCAAATATATTGTTTATTTACTGCGCGCACCTGTATGAAGGTTCTATGTTGTTAACTATAACTTAAATCACTCAAGTAGGCAAATATAATTAACTAATATTGGAATATAAGCAAGGTCTTGGATAATAATGCAGAGCGCAGTGCACAGCCCCTAGGTAGGGATGTGCGAAGGCAGTATATCAGGCCGCGAGGAACGAGAAAAGTGAGCGAAGCAACTTGCGCACAAGGATAAACCGCGGACCAGACAAACTCATCAGACATCTCCAAGGTGCAGAAACCTGGTTCTATCACCCTCCCATACTACTTAGAGTGAGACCTCAGTCCGCGCTCCGTAGACTATTGCCGAAAGGGCCAGTAGTACCGAGATTTGTTTGGCTAATTAACTCTGAACCTGGGTCAGGCCCCAACAAGCCAACAAATGGTTTCGTAATCGGGACTGGGATCTGCATAGAGATGTCTAATGTCGTATCACTGGAATATGATCAAGAAAGGAATTGAAGAGTGGTTGGACAGAAAGATTCACGAGTTCGCGGTGTAGGAAAACAGGAATTAGCGACTATCAAAGGAAGAGTGGTTAGATTGCTACTTGTATACGGAGATCCATGAAATTTTCGTTGCATCCTTCCCTACTAAGTTGTACGAGTGGATTGCGAAGCTAGAAGATATCCAAGGAAGTTGTAAACTCGACAAACCTATTGTGTGGACTCCAGAATTGGTGCGCAGACTAGAAGCATCAGAAGATAAGATCATGTGCGTTGTCAATCACTAGATGGATCGAATCATAGGAGGATTCATCATTGAATTCGCGGTAGATACTTTAGTCAGCTATAGCGAGGCAGAACGATGCTTCCTCAAGGGACCACAAGGTAAGTACGTTCAATCTTTGAACACTTTGATTAAAATGCTACTATGTGAAAAGCAAGATATGCAAAAAAATTAATGTTTGGGGCTACACGGAGTGGGAGAATCTACAGAAATGAAGGTAGCATAGAACTAGAAACTACCCCCTTAATATCACCTCCGCGAGGAGGCAAAGAAGAGCTCGCGAAGGTTTCGCCAAGAAGTGCAATCAACCTAATAAGGTAGAGAATTCCATGCATACCACCCCCACCCACACCACCACCAGTTTCACCATCTTCACCCCCGACTTCGCCCATACCACCTTCGCCACCACTGCGAAGTAGTATGGCCAACACAATAAAGCTACCAGTGTTCAAGGGAGTAGGGAATGAAGATCCGGACCAGTTTTGGTTCGTGATAAAAGTGGTATGGGAAGCACAGGGTTTCATGGATGATAATATAAGGAAGGAAACGTTGGTCAATGCTCTGCAGGATCGCGCGCTGACTTGGTACATTAAGCATTCCAATGACAAGTTGAATGTGGGGATAGTGGATATCCAGACTACGCTAAACAAATAATTTAGCAGGCCAAAGTCGGAGGCACAGTCGATCATTGGTTTCAAGGAAATCTCAATGCTACCAGGCAAAACCCCGTGGGAGTTGGATCAAAGACTGAAGTGCACAATTCGCGAAGCGAACATAACCTTAACAAACAGGAAACACCGTGAATGGTTTGTAGCCTCATTAACACCGCATCTACGGAATGCACTGTCGTAACAAAGGCTAACCACTCAGGCTGAGGCTTTGGAGGTTGCGATGAGATTGCACGAGAATCCGATACAAGATCCTAACCTGGGAGTCCAGCAGATTCACGCGCAGTTGAAAAAATTGTGCTTTGAGATGCAAAGTTTGAAACAAGATAGGACGGGACGTCCAGAAGTTCGTGATGAGGTATGGTGCGTAAAGTGCAAGGGCCAGGGGCACGACAAGAACCACTGCTCGGTTTTTGCGAATTACCTCACGGGAGGAGGACCAATGCCATTGAGACCGGAGGCACAAGTAGGACTAAGCACAGCACCTACATTGTGGTGCACAATTTTTCAGATAGGAGGGAAGCATGCTACAGATACCATCTATTACAGTAGTATACGTAGAATTCCCAGTAGTTGTTCTGTAATTTCTGCAGGTCAGTGCGACATGATGAGCGCACCTGTAGAAGTTATGAACTGATGATGGATCAAACTCTTACCTATAGAGTTTAGGCCGAAACACAGGCCCTCGATCAAAATGCAGGAATGGTGTGCACTGGATTTTAGGGGCGCAGATGAGGCTGAGGTGGAATGGGACCAAGAAGAGGTCATGGATAGCTGATATGTTACAATTGCAGAGGACCAGGGAATTATGCTCGTGATTGTACAAATCCAACAAGACCATCATGCTTATATTGTACGCAATTTGATCAAGAAACAGAGGATTGTCCAACACTGATAGTGACGTTGCGTGGTAAAGGAGCACCCCAACCTCCCCCAACTCAGAGCCTACAAATGATGAGGTCTGAGCCATGCGAGGAAAACCCTAATGTAAATATCGTGCTTCGAAGAGGTATTACGACAGGGGATGACAAAGGTAAGAATCCTGAAGAAAGTACATGGGTTTGCAAGGCTCCAATGAAGGAACCAGAATTTGATTTAGAATGCGCTAAGGAGACCTTCATGGAAGGTAAGAGGAGCTTCGTTGATGCCTCCACTTCAATAAGTAAAGACAGACTGGAGCCGGAAATGGACCCATCGATGCTCACTATGTTCTTGGAGACATGCATGAAGTTGTTGCACGACAGCAATGCTGTAAAGGGGCTGCAAGAACTCATAAATAGATGTGATGGGACTGCGCCAGGAAAACTATGCATAGTCCAAAAGCTTGAGAAGCGCACAACGTGAACAGGAAGGGAGATGAGATTGACTGTGCAGATCAGGGAATATGAGATGGACCAAGTGATTTTGGACCTAGGATCGGACACGAACGTCCTGTCGAAGCAAACATGGGAGCACATGGGCAGGCCTGTGCTGCAATGATCTCCTATCTAGTTTTGAATGGAAAACCAGCAAAAGATCCTACCTATGGGGAGATTACAGGGAATCAAAGTAGACATCGAAGGATCAAGCGCGCAAGCAGATTTCGAAGTGATAGAGATTGTGGATGATAGCAATCCCTATCCCGCGTTATTGGGAATAGATTGGGCCACTGACATGAATGGAGTAATAAATCAAAAGAAGTGCAAGATGATCTTTGAGAAAAAGTCACTGTGCGTAGTGGTACCTTTAGACCCTGCAAAAGGATCGCACTACATAGAACCAGTAAGCGACGACGATCAGGACTGCATCTACAAGATAACTGTGTGGGAGCAAGATTGGATAAATCTAACAACAGATGTTTGAATCTCTTGGGAACGTGAAAGCTCCTGCACATTATATTCTGATGAGGAGATAGAACAATGGCAGAACTGGTTACACGAGGTAACCATGCTCAACTGTAACATGATGACAAGGTCGTTGTGCTGCATAGAAACAGAGGTAAGAGACCTACCTACGTATGACAGGTTAATCGAGGTGGATGACTTCCTGAACAAATTTTAAAGAGAAGTTACCAGAACAGCAGACGCTCTGAAATGGGTATTGTGCGCTACACCCACAAGATGGTGGGGTACGCACCAAAGAAGTTTTGAGGACTGGCGCGAATGCAGAAGGATGATGCTCATGCAGTTTGGGAAGCCTCAAGTGCAATTGAAAGATAAGTATGACAGATGAACCAGCCCATGCACCCACCTATCTAAGCAGATATAGGCATATGGTGTGAAACCCACACATAGGCCTACCATCCTTGCGGTAGGAGACACGATCAATAAGCGGGAACGGGTAAGGCAATTGCGCGAATGGTTGGGACCATGAAGTATGGAAAGACCAAGTGCGCAGAAGAATATCTACGTAGAAGCATTTAGCAAAGTACGTGACACGCTGAACAAGGTCCACCATGTGAAGTGGACTGACTGGGACCTACGCGTACCAGCGGTTCTCTAGGCTTATAGGACCACATGCAAAAGCCTGGCCACGCAAGCACTGCCAAGGTTGGAGTATGAAGCAACCATAGTAAGCTCGATAGTGAGGAACTTAGACCGTGCCTGATAGCACCAATAGATACAATGGTTCATGAAACCTTGGAAGCAGAAATCCAACAGGGAAATCTTAGACTCCAAGAGCTTGAAGAAGAAAGGGTATGGTTAAGGAAGAAAAGTACTCTGGCCGACGCGGAAGTCAAGAATATAGAGGACAAGATAAAGGAAGATTTTCTTGGGAAAAATACTAGGGTGGAAATGTTGTATCTATATGATCATGATGACAGGTTTAAGGCCTATTGCTGCGAATTGATCAGTGTGATGCCTTGGCTTGGACCGCACATTGCTAAGCATAGTGACCAGGGTACCACGTTGCAAATGGTAAAGTGCGCAATGACAACCGTAACAATAAAACATGGGATTCTCTAGGAGACATGATGGATGATCGGATGAAACTTTTCATGGGTGGTGCGGCCACCTGACTCGTCGTGGAAGGAATAGTCTTAGTGCTCCAAGTAGTTGAAAGGAAGCAAGGGACTAGAAACTACTCTACCCGAAAGCTGCGCACAGAAACAAAAAGTCACAAGGTCCGCGACCGCACACGGGGGGCTACACTACCGCGCTGGTCGGCCAAAAAGTGACCGTTGAAGTCACTATTAACGATCAGGTGATAGGCATTTAAGATGTAATTTATGGGCAAGATTTGGAAAAATTTGTCGCCAAGGAAGCATTAATGAACCGGATTTGGGGGAAATGGTCGAATTCAAATTCAAAAAGTGCTATAAAATACAAAGGGATGCCTAGCAAACAACACTTGGTCATTTGCAAATTGAGCGATTGAGAAAAGCCCTGATTTTTGTGAGCCAAGTGTTGATTGAGCCCCTGAGGTCCTGAGTGCTAGATTTCTGGACGAATACAATGGTAACAACTAAGGACGTTATGAAGATAACCGAAATGACCGTCGGAGAGGCTGCATAGGCCCTAGCTGTGGGAGATGCTCCGGAAGGAGATGGGATTGTTGCAAAAATCCCGAAATCACCGTGCACACCAAGATCTAAGAAGGACAAACATGCGATGGTTCCCGTATGTGTGTCCCCGCGAAACCTGCTACGCAGCAAGTTGTCCATGGAGGAGAAGGGGAAAGTCGTCGCCATAGAAACTGATGAAGAAGAAGAAGATCTGGAGGATCTTATCATCGCAAAGGATGAGAATGAAGGTATGGAGGAGGACACTCAGCCTACACACCCCCCGACAAAGTTGCCCACCTATGTCCCCCCCACAAAAAGGGAAGGCTAAAGTGCCCAAGGACCTGGACGAGACCAAGAGCTTGCTCCAGACCCCGCTCCTCCTAGACAACATTACTTTTGAGGGTACACACCTGGGGCGGGTGTCGAGCCTAAAATTTGAAGATTGGGACCTCACTGACAATGATAAGTTCCCTCACCTTGAGACCAAGAACCTTATGAAGCCCAAGCAGAACAACACGGTGGGGGTTATAGAATTAGAGCCACAGAAGTGGTTGCGTGGAGTGGAAAAGTCTGGGCTACTGAACCTGCTCTGGGTGTCGCACTTCCACCATGCCCGAATAACCATTTTCGTCATTAGGCAGTTGCTCTTACTAGTGCATGATGGGTGTTTGTGGCTAGAGGAGCCCATCCCCATCACGAAAAACCTGATTCACTGCATCTCCTAGCTTCCATGCAAAGGAGAGGACCCCCCGAACATCTTGGAAGGTAAGGGCAGTGACTTGGCCATCGCGTAGGCCATGAATAAAAAGTACAAGCTAGAAAAGAAGAAGAGGGGCTACGCCATCTCTAGCATCAAGGAGAAAGTAGTACGCATGGTAACCCAAATCCTGGCAGGAAAGGTTATGCGCAATTGTCGTGCAGAGGAAGTTCCCGCGTCGGTGGTAGCATTGGCTAAGCAATGCACAGAGGGGGTCCAGTTTAACTGGTCCGAGTTCCTTCGCAAGGAGTTTTTAGAAAATTATCGCAAAGCTCAAGAACAGGGCAAAATGTTCCACTATGCATGGCTTCTGTTGTCGATAGTGCTCGTGGCTTGGGAATTGCGAGAGGATAGTCAATTCCCCATAATTGACAGGGATTTACCGGAGGCCACGAAGTATGCTTCGCCTTGGGCCACAAAGGATGCCAAGAGGATCCACAACAGTAAAATCTTTTGGGTGTTCATGGAGATGAAACTCATAATGGGGATCAACCGTAAGCTGCGGTTGTCACCCACTGTTTACAATAGTCTGCAGAGTTGTACAGAATTCAAAGTGGACATGCATAACATTTATATAAGAGCATGCAAGGACCCGAATAAACAGTGGAAAAATCTATCCTTCGTAGCCACAAACAACATCATTTTCAATGTACTAGAGGCATGGCCGCTGGAGTGGCATGCCTCGGACATTGCAGAGATTGAGAAGTTGGCAGCGCAAAGAAAGAAAGACGAGGCCAAGCTGCACATTGCACAGTTGGCCAAAAAGTGAAGGAAGGAAGCAGTGGCAAAAAAAGTACGGGTAGCACAGGACACGGCACAGAAATTAGCTGAGGAGGAAAAGGCTGCAGTAGTAGCAGCAGCACAAGAAGCAGCCACAAAGGCGAGCGAGGGCCAAACGACGCCTTCATAGGGGCAGGAAGCAGAAGAAGCAGAGACAGAAGAGGGAGGCATGGACCCACGAACCGCATCGACATAGCTAAAGCACCAGCACCCAACAAAGCGGGCAGTGTCGCGTAAGAAGGTCAAGGAATCGAAGTTGTCTATTGACCCGATCACCCTAACTGAGGGTGATCTGCATGACATCGACGAGACGGTGCGCGATGTCACCAATTAGGCTCTCCAAGATTTCATGCAGGAGAACCAAATTATGTTGGGGGCCCTCAGAGCACAGCTACAGGAATTATAGGTGTTCCCTCCTCGGGTTGGTACCCTTTCGACCAACCTCATCATTGGCTCAATAGCAACAAAGCAAATGTTGCTCGCGCGGAAGACGAATACCATAGTGCTACCGAAAGGGGCACTAGTGACATCAAATGAGGCCAACAGGCCTATGGTTAGCACATTGAAAGGTCTCGATCTCAATATGGCTGCACTTCCATGAGAGACCTTACATGTTTTACAGGATGGGATAACTACAGAATTGTGCACTAGGGAGAGCCGCACACTGCAAGTCCTCAGTGAGCAGAAAATCAATATGGAACAACTTGGCTTGCAGCAAGACGAAGTGGTGTCGCAAAACCAACAGCTGGTACAGGTAATAGACAACTCTTACCAAAGCGTCCCGGAGCTAGCCATTCCAACAGACATACCAGCAGAGTGCACGAATCCACAGGTTAGCAGTAGGGGTCTGCGAGGCAAGGGAAGAAATGACAAAGGTTCAGCTGGAGTTGAACCTTCAGATCGTCGAGCTGCGGTTGAAGGCATAACCGTCCACCCACCTGGAAGTCAGAGAACAGCACGCTAGCGCTATCACAGCGGGACTAGAGGAGATTGGCGGTGCAGTGCAAGACTGCACCAGTATGTTGGAAGTATCACTTGAGGTCCTCACAAATCTGCAGGAGGACCCCAACATCCAATGGTTAGAGACAAAGACGCGAGAACTCCAACAGTAGTATGACAGCATCCGAGGAACTGTGCAGACGATGGACCTTACTCAGAGGCTTGCATGGATGCAGCAGGCTAAAACACTAAAGGAGTAGGTGGACATAGCATGACATAAGGAAGCAGTCCTGAAGGCACATGTTCAGCCTTGGATCAACGAGGCCTTCACCATACAGCGGAAATTGAAGGCAAGCTCGTACACATGCAGGGGATGCACATATTGATGCGGAGAAGCACTCCTGACACAGAGGTCTCAGAACAGCATATGTAGTAGATCCAGCAAGCAGCAAGTCAGTGTGTTGCTTACCTTGACGCAGTTCGAGAACAGTTGGAGGGAATCAGCGCAAATATCTCCGCATCGACAGAGTGACTCGAGGGTGAGTCACAATGTTTGTGTTGGGGCCCTGTTGGGCATGGAATCCCCCCAAGGCATGTTTTGGGGCTCAAAGCCCAAGTTTTGACCAAATCTTATTGTAAAATCTCCCCTAATTGTGGGCACGGGGCGCGAAAGTATGATAGAGTCACAGAGTTGTCCACCCTAGTTTTGTAATGTAATGTCGACTAGATAGACCTACCCATGGTCTTCGAACCATGGGATTTTATAAATAGAGTGAGGATCTAAGTGCAAAAGAAAACTAACTAATAATGAATAAATAAGGAAGTCTAAGTGATTGAGCGAAAGTGTAAAGTGTGTTTGTGGGTCGTAGAGTAGGAGAAGGCTCTGAAGTTGAGTGCGCAAAGGCCTAGTAGTCTGCAGCTGAGTGCGTGGACCCCTGCAACTGAGTGTGCAGGGCGAGTCAAGTCTGTAACCATGGAAAAAATTAATAAAGAGAAGTTTTTCTATAATTTTGTGTATTTGTTCTTGGGTTAATGCATGATTGATATAAGTTGCAAATATATTGTTTATTTACTGCACGCACCTATATCAAGGTTCTATGTTGTTAAGTATGACTTAAAGCACTCAAGTAGGCAAAGATAATTAACTAATATTGGAATACAAGCAAGGTCTTAGATAATAATGCAGAGAGCGGTGCACAACCCCTGGGTAGGGTTGTGCGAAGGTAATATATCGGGCCGTGAGGAACGAGAAAGTGCGCGAAGCAACTTGCGCGCAGGGATAAACCGCACACCAGTCGAACTCATCAGACATCTCCAGGGTGCGAAAACTTGGTTCTATCACCCTCCCATACTAATTTGGGTGAGACCTCAATCCGCGCTCCGTGGACTGTTGTCGAAAGGGCCAGTAGTACCAGGACTTGTTTGGTTAATTAACTCCGAACTTGGGTCAAGCCCCAACAACCCAACACCTTTAATCCAATAAATGACAAAGTTCTTCTCACCTTTTTTCATCTGGTATGCTTAATTTAATTACCCTCCGGTAAATCTCATCAACCTCAGTGTATTTTGCAAAAGTTGGCTTCAATGTAAAGACATGTTTTACCTCATTCTAGATGTAGAAGTCATTTGCCATGGTTTCTAAAAATTATCTTGCTGTCATACTGCCCTTTATCCCACTGAACTTGACACTGCTTTTGGTCATTTATTTCATCTTCAGAACATAGTCTTCCTGAGCAATCAATTTATCATTTATCACATATATGTTGGGCAGTCCTTTCTGGATTAATGTTTCAATTTTGTTACAAAACATGTTCACATCCAGCTCTAGTGTTTCACATATTTCCTCCAATTGATCAATGAGGTTCCTTTTAGTCAAAACTTTCTTGACTTCCAACATGGTGATAGTCCTGTTACTAATTCCTAATTCTTCAAGTTCATATTTGTTCTTTGAATTCAGGAATCTAATAATTTTGGAGGCTTTTGTGGGCATATCTCTAAGATTTTCCCTTACCTGAACAATGGTTTTTGTGGCTTTTTCTATCAATTCTTTATGTTCAAATATTATTTGGATAGATGGTCAAATCTCATTCATAGAGTCCATAATACCC
The DNA here is from genome assembly GCA_000404065.3 of Pinus taeda. Lineage (NCBI taxonomy): Eukaryota > Viridiplantae > Streptophyta > Pinopsida > Pinales > Pinaceae > Pinus > Pinus taeda. The sequence goes on from APFE030394869.1 coordinate 43,113, forward strand.
ATCCAAATGCTTTCCTTGGCTTGGGCCAAGGTCTGACCGATTGATTTATCCTTTTCTACTTTCTACAACCTCTCCAACAGTCTCTACGATTTCTGCACTTTAGCCATATGAGAGGCTTCAATTCTAGTTTTATGTTCTTGCATATCTTTGATCTGTGCCTACATGTTCTCTAGTGTCTTTGTCACTTGTTAATCACTTGCAGTATGATTGGAAGAAGTAGTTGCAGTGGTTGTTACTGTCGCTGGAAGTTGAGAAATGGGTATGGCATCCAGGGTGACTGTCACGCGGAATTAGTAGATCTTGCGGACAAGACAGACCTTCCTAGAATCTAATGAAGACCTAATGACAAACAAACCAACCAGACACTATCTTTCTCTAAATGCGCTTTATAAATAGTGGTAAACAAATGTGTTTAAGGGCCTACCTCATGTCCAACGTAAGTTTGGAGATGCCTTCGCTCCTTTGATCCAAGTAAGTTCCTTCGTCGCAAACCTGCAAGCACAAACAAGGCAAACGATTAAATAGCACCTGAATATCCAATATTATAAAACATATTTAACATGAAAGTCAAGGAGTCCATGAAACAAATAGCATGAGATACTTGTTGAGAAAAATGAGCTTGATTGTATTAATTCAAAAGGAAAGAACTTTACAACTTTTGCCTTGACGCTGTACAGCTCCTTCCAGGGTCCAACAAGAAGTCTCCTCTACTTTGACAAGCTTCACTCACTCCCTAATGGGGCCAAAAGGTATGTGATCTCTCCTCTTAAGCTCAAATAGGAAGTCTTGATTTCACTAGCATTTACCCTCAAAAGTTCAGCTTCTAACCTCTCTGGCCACTGACCCAATGCCTCAATTTATAGTGCAATGGAGATCAGTTACCAGCTCCTCCTTCAAAGGGATAGAGTCCTCCTTCAAAGGGATAGCTCCTATCAACAAGGGATTAGTTCATCCTATGATGGGATGCATGAACCTCTTGGAGCGAACAATCCACGTAGCAAATGCTTCTAGAAAACTCTAGAATTAACCCAAGATGAGTTTTTTAAGATAAAGATTGCGCCTTTTGACTTTTATAGGGGTACGCACCTTCCCCTTTACATACAGAGCGTATAAGTACGCAGATACCTTGAACCAAAGGTGCGGGCCCGCAGGCAAAAGTACGAGAAAGTGCGGAACCAGAGTTACATTACTTTTTTGATGTCTTTCTCTCTTTTTTCAAGCTTGTTTTGAAGAGCTGAGGTTTAAGACTTGCTTAGGAAGCTGGTATAGGTGATGATAGGCCTACACCGACTGCAAATAATCAAGGTGACGATATTTTTGTGTAACACTCCTCCTCTCTTCTCTTCTCATACGTGCCATACATGATGTCCACCACTTTGGACATTTGCAGGAAGGTCTCGTGCATTTCTTTATCATTCTCCATGGTTGCACACTTGGTCATTCATGCTCACAATTCTTAATAGTAACAAGACCGCTTCTCTCCCCAATGAGCTTCAACATCCGCCATGTCTCCTCTTTGTGATGGGCATCCTTTTAGGCTTATTTTTCGTTACATACTCATGCAATTTGCATCAACTAATCCCTACTTTGATACCACTTCATCCATGATTTTTTTGCTATGGATACATTATTAAATTACCTATAATAGAGCACTTTCAAACCATGGAATAGAAGCATATAAAATGAAGATAAAAAAGACATAATGACACATGATATCAAGACACAAAGAATTGATTATGAAGTTCATCCAATTTGGACTACATCTCCGGACTGTACTCAATAGTGGGGAGGCCTTCATTCATTAAATGGCATGAAAAGAGAGAAGTACAAGCAGATTTTACATAACACCCTTATACCTCCAATCTAGAAGATAGATGCCAAATGGAGAGGCCATCTCTAGAGATAGAAATCACAAGTGACTTCCTCACAAAAAATCATGCAAAATCACCTATCCAAACACCCAATTCGGATAATCAGGTTTTCTGCACCTTCTCGAAACCTTCCAATTTCTGAGGCAAGGTTTCGGCCACCAGCCAGGAGTAGGTGCCACTACTTAGCTCTGTAAATATACACTACTCTCTGCTACTCCCCCCCCCCCCCTCGTTATGTGGATAGCCAAATTTATGTTATGGTGGGCAGATACTTTCATAAACCAGGGAATTTCAACAAATGACAAGTTTAGGCAGGTGGGTTGTTTCAAATAGAGATTCTCGGTCCTGGAATAGTACGCAGGTAACAAACCTATCATACATGGAAAAACTACCATCAAACAGTTCAAATAGACCATTTCATTTTAAACCTCAAACCATCAGAATAATACAAATAATCGGCATTTTCCTCGAACCCAACAGCTTTATCATCGACAACCATAGTCTATCAGCGTCAGTATCCCATCACAAATCATAATGGGCAGAACCACGATGATTCTCCATAATGGCCCCTACACTATGTGATGTGCAATGTGCGAACCAACGAACCCAACAGAACTATCAATTGAAACTCATAATCGTATCACATCTGAGATCTATCGCATATCGCAATCAGCAGGGCCAGAGGGGTATATATAGCGGTACTTTGTACAGTGCGATATGTGATTACGACATCGCAATCACAACCTGATCTTGTGAGGGTTCGATTATATACCGCTACACCTTGCGATGTCCGATATGATATTTATCGCATCGCATCCCTTCCCTGCTCAGGGACCAATTTATAACCATCGTTCCTTACAATCTGTGGTTGTGATTATCGCATCACAGCCTAGTAATGTTGGGGTTCAATTCGTGAAACTTTGACTTCTGCGATCTGCGAAATGCAGGTCCAATGGTGGCCTGCCACTTGGCTCTTCCGCATTTACTGAGAGTTTTTCCACCTCATCTTCTCTTGCCACCTATCCAAGTCAAACTTGAATTTTGAATTTCCCTACTTTCTTCATATGAGCTCGGATTCGAATGTTGTTCACACCACTGGAGTCAGGATGACGAGCACTTCAATCTGAAGCTAAGTTTATCAAGATTTTGCCACTTTGAGTTTTGAGACTTTTTGCCATGCCACTAGTACTTTTTAGAGATCCACCTAGATCAATCCTCTTGGATCAATCCTCTTGGATCAATCCTCTTGCATCCTCCTGGATCAATCCTCTTGGATCCTCCTGGATCAGGAACAGATTTTTTCTAGTGCGGGAACAAAATCATTCCAATACAGGTATAGAGTAATTCTAGTACAAGAACAAAGTTATTATAATACAGAAATGAATTTTCTCTATTTTCCTCCTACAAGGATTGAAGTATGGGAATATATTTACTTTAATAGTCTTTCAAGTTTTGTAATTGATTTGTTTTGACTTGATTGAGTGGTGTGAATTTTAAGTTCATTTATTTTTGAACTATTTTTCCAGAAAAGTCTTTGATTGCTATTTTCTTAGTGAGATTCTAGTTTCCAGAGTGGTGTGGTGTTAGTGTGTTCACAAGTGCATGAAAAGGATTAAAAGGATTTCTTTAAGTTTTTTCTTTCAGAATCTAAATGGTTAAATTGCAGCGATAGAAGTAGGGCTTACAGATTTTTATGTTCTTATACCAATAGGAGTCATAATTTATGAATGGCTAAGGTCAAATATGTAATATGTACATACCTTCACTTTCTGCAAATGTTTTCCATATTCAAAAAATAAAAAAAATAAAATAAAAGAACGTAAAGAGGATATGTCCTAAAAGAAAAATCAAAGGACAAAAAGAATTTTAAAAAAGGTCAAAAAAGATAAAAAATGAACCCCAAGAAAGAAAAGAGACCATGAAAATGTGCAAGTCCAAATGCCATTACAGTTTAGTTTTGATGTAGAATAAAAAGATTGTGTGCAGCTTGTTACCTTTGCCACAATCCATGGATGGCCAAAATGTTTAATCTTTTCTATTTGATGATTTTAATTTCATGCTCAGAGATAGAGAATGAAAATCTGACCAAATTGTTTAATCTTGGCAAATAAGTAGATAGGTAGAGTTAATAAAAGGAGCTCAATTGTTTAATCTGAGCCCTTTGATGTAATAAGGATATACTTAGATATATTTCTATTGTGAAAGGAAAGAAAAATGTTTTGATAAGGGTTTGCTAGTTTAAGTGCACCCTAATAAAGAGTAGAGAAAATGGTAGAATGAGTAGATGGGTAAGTAGTGGAATGGTTGCAGAATTGTGATGATTGATTAGATAAAATCATATAATTTACCTTTATCACCAAATTTCTAAAGTATGGATGATAATTGAGCATTTACACAAAGGCAAGTGATTAATTTCCCCATTCATTTCACCCTTAATTTTACTAATTTCCCATAAGCAAAGTCAAAAGTACCTAAAATCTTAAATTAAAGGGGCATAGAGAATTTCTCTGACTTCTGGAGGGACCAGACCCTCAGCCCAATAACTTATAGGTCCTAAGTACTAAAATCCCCTCACGAAAATTCACCCCCCCTTCAATTCATTCATTTTCCCCTAAAAACCCCCTTTTCCTAAGGTAAAACCACCATTTGCCTAGGGAAAGTAATCACCCCCAAGCAAACCCCTTTTCATAAAAACCCACAAATGCATATTTAGCCTAAGTTATAAATGTTTCCATGTGAAAAGTAAATGAATTATAAAAACATATTATACTTAGCGCAATCCATTTTTCCGTTTTCATCCATATTAACTCCTAATTTTAATTATATGTATTAAATCCCAAAAACACCCCTTTCCCGTATATTTTATTAAACCCCTTTAATTTTAATATCCCGCCCCATATTAATAAACTGAATAATGGCTTAATTAAGTCGATCAGCGACTAATTAATAACCATGACCTACCGTTGAATAAAAGAAATTAATTAATCAATTAGTGATTAATTAATAATCTATCCCCACCAATGAAATTTCTCCCGACGTCGTTAAACCTCCATAATCCTTCATTAATTAATCCCTCCGCGCATTAAAACCCGTCGGTCCCCTCCATTAAACTTCATATCAAATCATCACCCTGATCACTGTGTGATCTAAACCCTTTTGATACAACGGTCGATGCTCATATCAGGTGGCCTCCAAAGGCTGACCTTTACCCGCCTGACATGGATGGTTTCACTATTCACCCCGCTGCTACGTGGTGCCTGATTTCATCGAGTGGCCTCCCCCCAAAACCACTTTATCCCAAAAGCGATGCAATACGATCTTGCTTACTACCTTTCCACTAAACGACAAAATGTCACATCCCCCCAGTAAACACCAAACGCCATTTTCCCTGTATACCCGCCAAATATTTGACTTTACGAATAAAACTAAAAAACTCATTGTTTTTTGTTTTATCGTGAAAAAGACCACTCAAACCTCCATGCAAGCATTAGAGTACGTGCAACCATCAACCCAAGTCCAACTACCAACCTGCTAAAGCTGCCAGAACACCTTTCAAATGCGTGTGCTTCCTGAAAACAGTGCACAGTCGCCATTACTCCGTTTAAAAGCTGAAACCAGGTATTTACCCAAATTCGTTGAGAAACCCTATTTCATACCCAAACCTGAAATAAATTGCTTCAAATTGCTAAGTAAGTCAACAAGATAATTTCCCAGTGACCCCAAATATTCTGAATTAGACTAGTTTTCCCCAATTTCACTGAAAACCCTTTTCCCCCGTCCTTGAATCCACAAGAACCAAGGATGTTTGCCCCAATTGCATTGAATGTCCTGGCCATTTCTACTCCTCGTAGGGATTTAGACCATCTCCCACTTGCATATAGAGATTTTCATATTAAAGATACCTTTATCCAAGAAACCCCTTTGAAACTATACTACAGGTACAGAGGTCAGTACCTGAACCATGCAGACTACATAGTACTTTGGGAATCAGGTTTACCCAAATACCAGTTCCCCAGAGTGTTGGAAATAATACTGAGAGGGGGGGGTGAATCAGTATTATCAAATCAGTAAAACTTTTTCATTTTCATACTCAGATTCATATACACTACTTCAGTTAAGGATATCTGCGTATATACGCGACTGTGTTAAAAGCAACCAGCGTACATGCAGTAATCTTATGATTCAGTTAGCTTATCTTCAGTGAATTCATCAGAACGTTATTAACCTTATTAACAGTATGCAGAATAGATCATCACACATAAAGAGCACACACACATGAACACCATGATATAAGGTAGAAACCCAATGCGGGAGAAAACCACCCACTGCAAGTCATCTCAATCTTCTTCTTAATAAGAAAATCCTTTTAAAATATTTTGTACTGGTGCAGCCTTATACCAGTACGGGAGCTACAACCCCCTTTGCTCTTGTACTAGCCGATCCATTT
>APFE030394871.1:0-15420 GCA_000404065.3 Pinus taeda
ATAAATAGCCAATTTGATTCCGTTATATCTATTTTATTTAAATTAGTGTATATAAACTAACTAAATTATAAGAATTAAATTGCGAATAACATGGATAGTTGAAATTGGAAGAATCTCAAGCAGATGACTGGATGTGGGAAGCTGAAAAACTGTTGCGAAAATGGGTTATACGACTAAAAATATTCCCAAAACAAAACTAAGCCTAACAGCATAAAAATATTCCCAAAAACAAAACTAAGCCTATTAGCATAATAATCTTTTAAGTCTATTGAAGATAACATTTTTTTCAATTCTCCAGTAGTTCTGCGAAAGCTACTCAGAAACTTATACGCCCCTAGGCTCCTCTGCTTTATATATTTATGACCTTCTGGTTTTACCAAGGGTCTCATTCTTCTTAAATTCTATGGTCGTTAGGGTTTTACCAAGGGTTTCTCCCAATGCATAGGGGACAAGAGCTTCGAATAACAAAGAGATTAATCAATCTGAAAGAAAGTAGCACAAGTTAACACAAGTATAGACCAACCCTTTTAGTGGTACCTCAAAATATTATTTTAACCATACAAACTCTTAACGTCTGGTAGTATTATTTTATTAATTATTTAAGCCAAAGTTACATTGAGTTTGCTGACCACGTTTGTGTCTTATTTTACTGGTTTGTGTAGATCTATCTTCACAGTAATTCAACTTAACCACATCGGCACAGTAATATTAAACTGAACCCCTCTATACAGAGCTACCACATGTAGAATATATGTTAACTTGGATATTTAGCACCCACCAAGCACTTAGCGTCAAAGCTTCACAACTAAGATGATTAGAGTACCAAGGACCAAGCACTTAGTGTCAAATCTTCACAATTAAGATTATTAGAGCATTTTATTAGAACTTACTGAAAATAAGTAGCTTGTTAATGGGAATTAAATGAGCAGGGCTTCATATGTGCACCGTTGGATTTTGGCAGGCCAATTATCCAATGGTGAGCATATATAACCCCCACTAATTTAATGCTCATTGGTAGGATGTATATTTGTTGCCATTAGAACTTGCCCCTTAAAGCTTCAACTGCAGTGACTGTTGTCTGAACTTGCAAAATAACATTGGGAACCTTCACTGTAGTGTCAGTGTGCGTTGGGAACCTTGACTATGGCGTCAATTTAGTGTCGGTGTTGTGAATAGACAGAGTATCAGAGCAAAGATTTTATTACAAATGGAATATCCAGCGTATACACAAATTTCATTAGAACTGCATAGATGGTATATTTACCGATGGAACATTTTATTTTGCCGTAGTCTAACCGACTACTTTTTTGCCCTGAAAATCATGGAAATTCCAGCAAGATTTGATAAAATCCAACAAGGATTTTTGTAAATTTGTCAAACTTCAAGGTTTTGGGTGCCCCAGAGGTTTTTGATGGTACTGAATCCATTTCTACCATAAAAAACATGATTCAAACACTGCTAGTACAAGAGTTTTGAATATCTTTTACCTGGATTCCAGCGACTTTTGGTCGTTCGGGCAACTCTTGCGCCTCAGTACACACTTTGATTTTTCTAGAAAGTTATATAATAACGATAATTAACTACAAAAAATCATAGTCTAAATAGCTTACAAATTAGCCCAGAAAATAATGGAAATTGGCAAGATTACGAATAATCCGACTAACATTTTTAAAAATGTTGGTTATAGCTGTCAAACTTCAGGATTTTGGGTGCCCCAAGGGTTCTTGATGGTGCTTAATCCATTTCCACAAAAAAAATAAAATTCAAAACACTCCAACATTCTGATTTTTTGATTTTCTTTTTATCAGATTTCGACAAGAATTATGTCATCCGACAAATTTGTGGTGTTAGTAGACAATGCCAAAAATAATGGTGTTGAGAGTCATTTGCACATGTTATAGTTGGGTTTGCTAGCCTTTAAAATGAAATTTTCATAAGAGATGTTGAAGATGGAAGCCACTTTGGAGCAATTAAAACTATCCCAAGAATGCCAAGGGATAAAAAATTCTAAATTTAAAATTTCATAATGTGAAATCAAATTTATTTTTAGAAAAAGTCAAATAAATACAATATTTAAGTAAAATTTTATATAACTAACATATTAAAGTGAACAACATATTTGGATAAAATAGTAAAATAGATGGAATTAATAGATAGTTAAAGCACTTTGACTCTATCCAAAACTATAATTCCTATTGACGCATAAACTAACAAGGAAACATTTCAATGGTTGTCTTTTCAAATGTATCTTGACACTTCACCGAAAAATATGGTCCGTATTGAGGCATAGAGTGACAAATGAACATTAACAATGACTTCTATCCAATAATAACCCTTAGGCATGTTGTCACTTTACTCACCCCAAAATTAAAACCCTAAAATAAAACATTGTTTTCTCCAAGTGCCCTCCTTTCATAGATCATAGATTCCCTTCTAGTCTCCTACTAAACGAGTGCTAAGGCTCTTTATTAACTAGGAAGAAAAATAACCTATGAAATAGATCACCAAATTTAGTAACACAAACACCTGAAACTACCCAACAGAATGATAGGAATTTAGGGGTGCGAAATTATTTGGTTAGTGAACATGAGAGAAATCCATTGGCTAGGATGATTTGCATCATCCTCCCCTTGTTTTTGAATTTCTTAATAATTTGGTTCAAGATCACCTAATGTAGCTACTCAATTGTATTAAAGTAGGTTATCCTTTGTGATCCAAGTGTTGTTTGAATTTGGCAGGCCTTTCCACTTAACAAATATAGCTTATATGACTTGGAATGCATTATAGATAAATTAGTGTCTAACACTCATTCCACCTATTCTCTTTTCTTCTTTGGCGAGTGTTTAGTCCAATATTTCTCCTTTTTGTTTTGATCTCCACTCATCTAGTCATCATTTTTCATAGCTGAGTGTGATTGAAGGTTAACGACATTAAAAATAAAATTGTTTTCCAAATTCTTCATTAGATAAGAAATTTCATATTCTTTTTTCATAATTTTACAGGGACAAAATTTCTTAGGCTTTGACTTGTTGTAAGTACCTTTGGGGTACCTCTCCTTGCACAAATGTTTTATGACCATTTCTTCCCCAGGAAAGGGTGTTTGCCTCATATGCATATAAGCATGTCTCTTATATTGTTCATTCATTGGCTACAGTTCGTTCTCAACTTGTTGATGTATTTTACAAATTGTCTTTATAAAATATTTAATAGTTGGACTAAGGTAGGGGTTTGCAAGCAAATAAACTAAATCTACAAGTTCTTTAGGACTAGCTCTATATACAATTTAAAAAGTGGATTCACCTATAGATCTATTTTTGCTGGAATTAAGGGAAAATTCACCTTGGGGTACTATTAAAGCCCATTGTTGAGTATTTTTAGCCATTAGGCACCTTAGTAAATTTCCCAAGCCACTGTTCACCACCTCAATTTGACTATCGATTTGGGGGTAGTATGATGAATTGAATTGCAACCTAGTACTCATTTTGTTTCCATAAGACCCCTTAAAACTGGCTTAAGAACTAGGTCTCCCTATCACTAACTATACCTTTTTAGAAAACCATATAACTGTACTATTTCTCGAAGGAACAAATGTGTGACTTGGCTTGAATCGTTTTTCCTTCCCTAGGGTATGAAATGGGCGATTTTGGAAAAGTAGTCCACTACAACATGCATTGAATCATGAACCCTTTGGGTTCACAACAATACCAAGCCAAAATCCATGGAAATGTCAGTCCACAGTTCCTTTGGCATAGTTAACGGCATATAAAGATGTTTATTTTTCTATCCTCCTTTTTCTATTTGATACACCCTGCAAGCAAAAACAAAGATGTTCACAACTCTTCTCATATTTGGTGATGCCAGGTAACTGACATCCTTTAAAAATCCCATGTGGACCTATGAGTTATGCCTACATAACCTCCAAAGTGAAGCAAGGTTACACCCTTTCATAAATTTGGAATTAAAACTAATTAAATCCCTATTCACTTAACTTAATAAAACCCCATCAAATTATCGGAACCCAAAACAATAGAAAACTCGACTATACACTTGATCAATGAAAAACAAAGACATACCTTGTCAACGAGCCCAGTCCGACTTCAACTGCATACGACTGGATCTCAAATAGATTTAACCCCCGTTGATAACATTTTAGGTCCGACTTTTTCGCCGACTTTGACCACTCTTACAGAGCCGATAAGGAATATAAATCCTTGATGTATAGATTTTTGGGTCTGTTTTTGAAATTAAAGTTTGATCACTTTATGACCCGATCACTGTTGGATCGCACCCTCCACAATGAACGGCCATGATCAACTGGACTTCAACAAAATTAAGCCACAGTTGAATTGCTCATCGGGTCCAATTTGCAGATTATTGATCGTGCATGTTTTGATGCGATATGCGTCCGATCACCATCTCAATGGATGGTCCGATCTCCTTCAGATCTCAATTGAGTTAATATTTGGCTCATAAACCTCATCGGGTCCATCCTCTGGGATATCACTTATGGTTTTGAGGCCACCCGATTATCCGCTTACCCTTTTTGAATACTGCCTCCATTGCTTAATGCCCGCACATCTATGCCACGCAATGACCGTGGATCTAACAGATCTGCTTGATGGGATGGTTTTGACTACTTCAGGTTCTTCACAAATTTATCAATCTACTCAACCTTATGATGTTTTGAGTCTGTTTCCTGTATTAAACCACATGAACATTCATTAGAGAACATTTACGATCTTTTCACAAACAGATCATCATTGATAAAACCTATGATCAATGATGATTCCTTCCTTCATTCAATCTTTGTCTGCTAATCTGGTAAGGATAATCCACATCAACTAGTTTTCTGCATTATATACAGAACACACACTCTTATCCTATATCCTGAGCATCAACAAACACAGTAATTCTTAGATCCTCAATCTAGAAACTAAAAGTTATAAACACACTCAATACTAGATTACACAAAGAAATACACAATCCACACTGTATTCATATTGAATAATATTTACAGAAGAAACAGTCACACTCGATTGTTTTAGTTCTGCCCTCACTCATCCATCCTATCTTTCCATCAAAATCTAACCCCTCACTCATTCTAAAAGATTACAATTTATACAAAATCTAGATTCATGAACCCATTTAGTTCAGATCCAGAAATCTTTCATTCTTCCCTAAAGAATCTCTTCACTCCATTCTTTTCTTAAACAAATGCTAATTTAAGCTTTCAAATCACTCATATCCTATTCAAACCAAATAATCTAACTCCTTGGCCTCATCTCCACGCAGGGAGGATCAATCAGTGACTTATACCCTTTTCTGCTCAGATTTTGACAACAAATAAAACACTCTCATACATTTAAATTAATAAAATTAATTAATCTCTTGTCTTCCAACCCTTTCTTAGCCACAACATGTTATCATACCATCACATTGCTAACTAGGTCTAAATGTTCATGTGCGAGCAGTCATTCCATGCAATTCGACGCCACGAGATTGACGATACAACCAACTTCAGCAATTTGACATCCTTTTCTTCAGATGAACCTAGATGTGAGGTATATGCAGTATGTTCATGTACTTATTTTTGCTATGCATTATGCTGCACAGATCCATATTTGATGTTTGATGTGGGATCTTGTTTTCTGACTTATTTTCATGATTCCTGCTTGATGTGATACGAAATCATTTGTGGGATGTACTTGTTGGCATGGTTCGTCATGTTTTGTTTGAGATCCCTTTGTCATTATGTTGATGAGATACTCGTGTGTTGCCATGTATGTTTGCATTGAGATTTCCTTTATGCCATGTTGGTGGGATGCTCATTATCATCATGCATGAGTTTATGTCATACTGATAGGAGTCTTTTTGACTTAAAGTTCCTATAGTGGGACATCTCTTGGAGCCACTCCTACGTGAGGTCATTTTCCTTGTATGATAGTGACATCACCTCTTATGTACATCATCCCTATTGGCAGCACTTAATGCAGCACCGACACCATCTTGACACCAAGGCTCGAAGACATAGCCCCTCCTGGATGAACTCCGTTATCAACGTCTTGTTATTTTATGTTGTTGATGATTGTCATGTTCCTCTTATTTACAACATGCATATGTATTCATTTATGTTCTTTTAAAAATTAAATTTAACACATCACAAAAGTGAAAGGCCTTGGAAGGGTCCTTTGTCACACCTGGACCCGGATCAATGCTCAACCCTTACATGGTCCATGATGGATTTGCACATGGGAGATTTCCCATGGTGGAATTTCATAATGGAGATGGCTTATTTAGTGGTTCATTAGGGGAATTTTGGGGTCTAAAATGGGCCTCCTAAGAAAAATGTACAACCAAAATAAACTTTATAAGAGCCAATAGGACTCAAGATGACAATTTCAACCATGGGGGATGATTCACCATTTTTTGCGTAAAAAGGTAAAAAGATTAAAAAATAATAAAATAATTTTTCGAACTCGTATTTTCAACTTATATCCCTAAGGTTTTACTCAAATTTCGAGTGGGAGTATTCATTGGATGCAAAATTTTATTCCTCATCCAAGGAGTATGCATGTTACATACTTTTGATGGAAAATACGACACGGAAAATGAGAAATACATGAAAAAAAACGTGATTGCAATCACATTTTTCATATATTTCTCATTTTTCGTGTAGTAGGGTCCATCGAAAGTATGCAACATGGGTACTCCTTAGATGAGGAATCAAATCCTACATCCAAAAGTGTTTCCACTCAAAATTTGAGTAAACCCATAGGGAGATAAGTTGAAAATATGTGTTGAAAAAATAGTTGGTTCTTTTTTCACTGTAAAATTTGATGATGTAATGTAATCTTATTTTATTATTTCCACTATTATTTTAGAATTTCCTTAGGAGGCCCATTTTAGACCTCAAAATTCCCCTAATGGCTTGTGTGATAATACTCTCTAAGAAATTGGATATCTCCTAGAAACATTGGTGACCTTCTACAATATGGCTACATGGAGATGGTTGCTTGCTTGGAGAGCACCCTACTTTGGAGGAGGAGTGTTCTACATCTCAAAGGAGAGAAACGGGCCCTAGACAACATAATTTAGCTTGGATTCTTACATGGATACTTGGAGTTGGCTTGAAGATTCATGGGTTGAAACAATGTTCATGTAAGGAGAGTGGGCCTAGTGGAGTACATGGCTTAGGAGGATTGTTGGAGCTTGACATGTGTAGCCTTAAAGTTTAGTACTCCACATGTGTGAACCTACATGTGTTAGTATAAGTTGCATGTAAGGGAATTAGCCCAGATTTAGCCCACTCATAATTAATTCATAACTTATTATTGTTCATTCTTGTGTTAGAGATGTAACCATGAGAAGTGCACTTCTCTATCTTGAAATTCCTATGTACATGATCTCTCTCTCTCTCTCTCTCTCTCTCTCTCTTGTGGAGTCATTAAGGTTTCTTAAGCATGTTGGAATCACTAAGGTTTCTTGAGCCACTTAGTCTAATGTATATATAATAAATTTTTCATTTTCTATTTTGTACTTTATCCTTATCATTTTTGGCTTACTTAATAAAATTGATCATTAAACCACTTTATATTTTTTATTAAACATAATAAACTATGATCATTTGCTACAAATTTGTACTTTGTATATAGTAATACAAATAATTTTAACATTCCAACAATCTCATCTTATACTCACATACTCATTATCTTGTGTTTTCCTAGTGCATGAGTACTTTTATTCTATTTGTTGGGGTTGTGCACATATCATTGAATAACAAATGAAAAAATTGAGAGGAAAGATGAGGCAAGCAACTATTCCAAGTTCAAATAAAGGAAGATAATTATTCGAGGCTAAAATATTGAATGATTTGACTACAAGAAAGTAATAGAATCACAAAATACTTGTAAAAAGTCAAACCATGGGAGGTTTTAAAGGAGATGGTCAAGAAAATAGGGAAAGATTCTCAAGTTATGGGTAAACTAAAAAAGAGCCACATCTTCACTTTAAAACATTTAAAGAAGAGGTTTGAGGAAAAAGGGTACAAAATTACATGTTGAATTTTATTCCTAATCTCCAATAGAGAGAATATTGACGTCCTTGTTTCTGGGAAAACTAGTGTCTTGTCGAACGAATAGCCCTCTAGGTTTGGCAGTTACCCTAGAAACAACAGTTTGAAGCGATTCAATGATTTCTTCTATGTGTAACAGATAAGAGAAATACAATGGAACCAACCTGGAACTTCCGCTTAATCCCTTGCTTGATCTCTCTCCCCCTTGACAGAGCTTGCAACTCCTCCTCATACTTAACCCACTTGGAGAGTACCTGCAGAAACACAGTAACAAAGAACCGTCAAATCTTCTTGATCTATTACAACATAAACATTATAGAATCAGATATATAATGAACAAATGAAAACATTCACAAATGATAACATTCACAATTGCACAATCATATGGAAGAAAACTTGAAGAAATTTATTAAATAGAAGGGAGAACTACAACCAAGTTGTCTGATCCGGCATCATCCACCCAACACCAATCCCTCTTCACCTCATGAAATAGCAAGATCACACCAACAATACAATGCTCTTTCCTCAATTACAAATTATCAGCACTTCCTTGCAATTCAAAATATTCCAGCCTCTAGATCTCTTAGATGAGGGATCCATTTATAGATGTGTACAAGGGTGTGAGTCATCTCTGGGGTTTTGATTAGTGTCATTCCACTTGTTACAATTGGTTCCACTTGGATATTTCTTGGATCTCTTACTCATCCCTAGGCGAATTTAGAGAGGCAAGTGTCATAGGAGAAGTTTCTGGAAGATTTCATGAGCAACCACGTAGCAAACTGTCTCGGACATTTGTCCATCCTCGCCCATCACACCCTATAGAAGGCCTAATTAGTATGCATCACACCTGAGCAGTGTACCACTCAGTATGCATCGCACCTGGCTAGTGTAGCAGTCAGTATGGTTCAGTTTAGTCCATTTCTAGATGGTTTCTCAGGTGGAACTTTTGGGGAATGATGTAATCAGTTGATCATGTTCTTTTAGGGTATGAAACAACTATTTTAAGGGTTGATGAGCCCTAGTTTATCAACATATAAGTTTGGGGTTGAAGTGCCCAAATATGTCTATAACAGTCAATAACCTTTCTTGAACTAAGGAAGTGGTATCTGTATCAAGAAAGAAAAAGCTCTAGGTCTTTATAGATTTCAATGAATTTTTATCAAGTTGTTTGGGACATAATCAAAATAGTAGTACTCAAACTCATTGAGGAAGTTGGAAACAATGGTAAGTTGGACAAGGGTATTAATTTGACCTTCCAACCTTTAATTCTCTAGAAATATAATTATAGTTCATTCTAAAATCTCATATCCATCTCTCTTTGTAACTATTATTATAATATAATGTCACAACTATTGGCTAAAATATTAAAAAGGTTTATCGCAAATCTAATCTCAAAGGAGCAAGGAGGGTTCATTCAAAAAAGATATTTTGAAACCATTTTGAAACATAGTGGAAAAATGAAAAATGGAAAAGACATGGTCATCAAGATTGATATAGAAAACAAATTTCACATAGTTCAATTTACTTTTATTTTCCAAATCCTAAGGAAATTTAGTTTCCCAAAGAATTAGATTTTTTTTTTAGATATTTATATAATAAATCCCTATAGAAGTGTCTTGATTGATGGAAGACATACAATATTGTTTATCACTTCAAGAGGTTTGAATCAAGGTTGTTCATTGTTGACCTAGGCCTACATTCTAATGGCACAATCATTTCAAAAGATGCCTAGATGATACAAGAATATGGGGAGAAGTTTGATGTATGGAAGTTCTAAACAAAGGCTCTTAATCATTATCTAATTGTCGAAGGTAACATTCTCTTAACATGTGCATTTATCACTAGAGAAGATATGTTAAAAATAAATTTTGAAATTTTTTTCATTTACTTTAGGAGGAAACATCAACAAAGCAAAGAATAGAATGATATCCATCAACACCCCAAAAATGAAATTTACTAGAATAGCCCAAATCTTGGAAATTCATATAGGTGATAACACCTCCCCATTCACCTATATGGGAATTCCAGTCACTTCAGAACTCGACAATTAATACATCAGAAACTTTTTCTTATAAGAAAATTAAGAAGAAAATGAAGTTAAGAGATCATTGTAGCTAAAATTGAAGACAATGACCCACCTCATTAACACAATCCTCCTCCAATCCTTTATCATTGTTCTGTCTTATCATCTCATACAGTGTTCATTGAATAAATTTAAAATAGTACCAAAATATATTTATGACAAGAAGCAAGCAAAATAGTAAGAAAAGTTTGAAAATATGGGGGATCAATTCTCCAATTCCACCAAAGCCAATGCATTGAGTGCATTATGTAGATTCAATGTATTATTACACAAATGCAACACATTAACATAAAGAGTGGTGGACCACCCATATCCCACAGGACCCACAGAAGTGGACTATAAAATGAACCTTACTTCTTTTAACATATACTACAAATGCACCTCACTTCTCCCTTGATGCAATTAATCTAGAAATTAAAATTATTTGCAACATTATTGGTCTAACATAGAAATGGGACATTAATTTTCTAAGTTTACGATAGAAACTACTAAAGATTATTGTCAATAAATAAGTATCAACCAAATTGACTATGGGTGGACTGACTATTTGGATAGTCTAGTGAATAAGCAAGGATGGATCACCCCTTAATGGGAAGTTGTGTTTCCTTGACAAGGAACTACCATGCATTAACAAAACACAATATTACTGAATCAAGGTAGATTGCCTTCTTTACTAAGCTAGAAGGTGACATAGAAAGTTTTTTTTTTTTTAGATTTCTAAAAGGTTGTTGATATCTTTGAATGATGGTCCTCATTTTCATGCTCAAGAATATTTGTTCACTATAATTAT
This sequence comes from Pinus taeda, assembly GCA_000404065.3. NCBI lineage: Eukaryota > Viridiplantae > Streptophyta > Pinopsida > Pinales > Pinaceae > Pinus > Pinus taeda. The sequence continues at coordinate 10,945 of APFE030394871.1, forward strand.
AAATATATAATTTGGGGATTGTTAGTGGCTACTTAATGGTAGCTTTCGGAGTTCTCATTTTTTTAAATTTACGTTTAGAATGGTGACTATATCAACCACAACATTTTACAAGATCCAAGTTAATTACTCACTCTAAACATACCAAGAACATTAAAACACTCATCGCACATCTTTAGCGAACTTTTTCCAACCAAAAATAACTATACTTGGTACACATAAGGTAATTAAATATATGCATTAAAATGTTTAAAAGTATATTTACAATGCAGTCAAATAGTAGGGGGGGGGAAGCCTATTAGTGGTAGCCCAAGTGGTTGAGACTCACAATGATGATGTTTACCACCCTCGACAAAAATCCTAGCTAACCTTCCCTGGTATGGTTTACAAATTTCATATCAAGTTGGGGGGAGGGGGTGGTTTCCTTTGCAATAGCATTATGTATATTTGGTAGTAGAAATGATTATATGTTCTAGTTACCAATTTCTGCCATTGAATCACCAAAAAAAGGAAAATAAAATGGTAGGTGCACAAAAAAGGTTCAAAATCTTGACTTATTAATTTTTTTAAACAATGCTTCCTATGATATATAGATCCTTTCCATAGCCTTGTCAATCTTCTTCTCCTAGAATTCTACAAGTGTATTCAAAGAATATGGGTTGACAAGAAGCATCAAATACATGGTCTTGTATGAGTTCTAGTTGCATCCATTGCCTTGATAGTAAATGTTGCAACATCCTTCTCCTTCACAAAAACCATTACATGTTCATTATATGATGCATAAAAAACTATATAAACAATTTCTTACATATTATTGATATGGGATGCACAAAATATTACATTAGCCTATGCCATATTAACTCCAGATCTATCGGGAATCAAGAGAGATCAAATCTCTCAAGGTAAAAACTTATTTTTGTAGTGCAAAACTTGAAATATTTGATCCCTCTCGAAGCTTGATAGATCCAAATTTAAGATGGATCTTGGTTGGTTTAATCCTCTCGGCCTAATAATGATATATATAATTTTATATGTAAAAAATTATATGTTTCATCAACAACCCTAAGTAAACTATGGTTTCCATATCAACATACCCTTAGGTTAGGGTTTTATAGTGAACCTTCTTAGGGTTCCACAAGAATGATAATACAATGAGGGTAGATTCAATATAATTATTAATCACCCTAACAAGAATCTTTGTTATTCAAAACCCTATACATAACGATGTTAGTACTATAAAACAAATTTTAAAAGAAAGAATAACTATATTTTTTTGCATGAAGAGAACTTTATAACAAAGCTTATAGTTTAAGACATACCTCGAGTTGTTCCGTAACAAACCTTGTATGATATTAATTCTCAAAGGGAATAACTTCTTCCATGCTTCAAGTCTATCCTTTGAAGTCTCCTCCATAACCCTTGAGTATTCAACAAGCTTTCCTAACATGGAAAATATAAAAGGTTATTAGCATATAATTCCAACAAGTTTTGATGTGAGAAACCAAACATGAAAAGATCAAACAAAGAAAAAATACTTATCTTTTGGTAAATTGGTGGAGGCTCCCTCTTGATCCAATCTTGAGGTACACCTACAACTAAAAATAAAAGGTACTCTAACAAGAAATGTTAGACCTACAAGTTCCATAAATCAAAACATAAAGGTAAACAATTCAAAACTTAGAATAGAAGGATATGTAAGGGATAGAGTCCATAAGAGTCACTTGAAAATAATTCTATGACTTCGAATTCTTCCATCTTGTCCTTCTTTGGTGGAGTTTCATTGACAATAATTGTTTGATCCCTATCTCTCTTCTTATTCATTTCACTCTCTGGACAATGACTTTTGTAGAGACCTATCCCGTGACAATTGTAACATTCGATCTTTTATAGGTATACTTTCTTCTTTGGTCCTTTGTACTTCTTTAAGGTTCCATTTTTCTTGTGATGAGTGGAATAAACATTTGAGATGTTCTCCTCTTCATCCTCCTTATTGTTTCTTACTAATGATATTTTCGCTTATTCTTGAATACATGCATTCCACATTTGTTCGAATGTTGGAGTAACCTTCAAACTATTGATTCTTGATGCAAAGGTACTCCATGATGTTCGTAGTCCTAGAAGGGAAATAATCATGAGCTATTTTTCTGGTACAATTTCATCTATTGCCTGAAGTTCATTTATGATTCTGGATATCCTTATAAAGAATTATGCCACATTATCATCCTTCGCCATGTTAATAGTTCTTAATTCATTCTTAAGGCTTGCAATTTGACCAATGTTCTTGATTGTGAATAATTTGGATAGAGCCTCATACATTTCTTGAGCAGAATCTATGTTGGATAATATGGAATGAGGTTGTCCTTTACTCCATCCACTATTAGGTCTATGGCCAATATTTTGGTTTCTCTGAACTTTTCTTTCTCTGCTTCACTTGATTCATATGTAGGCTTCTTGAATTTTCCGTGAACTAAATCCAAAACTTTATTCTTCTCGAGGGTGATACCTATCCTCTCTTTCCATGCCCTGTAGTTGGAGGCTCCTTCTAGTTTTTTTTCTCCCTTCATTGAGTTAGACATAGTTCTTTTCGATAGTAGGCTTATCCCCTTATATGATCCCTTTAATTATATTCCTTCAATCTCCTTTTTCTTTCAATAGGTCTTCAGGCTACCTTTTTCTTCTTCTTCACCTTAGCTCTCATACCATGTTAGAAAATAAAAAAGGAAAAATAATTTTCTCTTGCTGATAATTATTTTGATTTCTTTGAGCTATTCATGTTTTTATTATATTCTTCTTTTATCGTAGTTCATCAAGCAATTATCAAAACCAAAACACGAAGATCAAGGACACCAAATGTAGGCACATAGCCATGGAAATACCCCTATATAGGGGAAACCCAGTTACGAAATCTTCCTTCAGTAATACAAATGAGATAGACCAAGATCCTAGACCAACATATCTTCCTCCTCCACCAAGTCAACCTTCCAATATGATTTAGTAGTCTCTTCTTATCCAAAAACTTCAACCCATCAACAATCCAGAAATTTCGGTTTCTCAACAACAGAACTTTGACCCAACTTCAGGACTGCAATTTCAATAGATTCAACCTAGAATATTCATAAATTTGATCTTGATGCAGCTTCGACCTTGATACAACAACTTCACATATTTGACCTTGATGCAGGAGATTTACAGCTTCGACCTTGATGCGGCTCCAACTTCACAACTTCGACCTTGATGTAGCAGCTTCACAACTTCGACCTTGATGCAACTTCATAATTTCGTTGCACATGGGAGAGAGAGACACCCAAAAATTTTGATTACAACTTCCTTCTTGAACTTCACACCTTTTCTACTTCCCAACTACTTCAATTCAAACTTGTGTGAGATGTCCTCCAAATGAGTTGAGTTGTTGCTTATATATAGTCTTCTTAGGTGATCAAATTCTTCTATTGAGGATGACTTGTCCTTCCTTTAGGCCAACTTGGTGGAGGAGGCCTATTTGACCTAATTTAAATTAAAATAATTTTCTTTCTTGACAAATAATTCCCAAGAAGGGTTGTTTAAATTGTGACATGGAAAAAGACACTTAACATAAACCCTATAAGTCTTCAATGGAGACCTTGAACTTAAAACAATTGACCCAAGCATGAAACCCATGCTTTAACAAGTCAATTTATTTAATAATAAAATTCATTTTTCTTTCTTTTGACAAATACATTTCAAATATAATTATGAAGATTGACATTAGTTACATTTTTCAACATATGCATGGGTTGCAACATTGTCTTAGGATGGTTTTTGGAGTATTGGGAGGATCGCAGGATGACAACTAGACACACCTCATGGAGTACATAGCTTAGGATGGTTTTTGGAGTATTGGGAGAGCCGCAGGATGACAACTAGACACACGTCATGGAACACCCTTGCATGTGGACTCATCATCTTGAAGCCTAACATGTGTAGCCTTAAAGTGTAGTAGTCCACATCTATGACCCTACATGTGTTATTATAAGTTGCATGTAAGGGCATTAACCCACATTTAGCCTCAATTACCTCTTATATATATAGAGGAAGGAAATATTCCTTCACTCATAACTCATTCTTGTTCATTCTTGTGTTAGATGTGACCAAGAGAAGTGCACTTTTCTCTCTTGAAATTCTTGTGTACATGATCTCTCTCTCTCTCTCTCTCTCTCTCTCTCTCTCTCTCAAAGTTTTTAAGGTTCTTGAGCTTGTTGGAATCACTAAAGTTTCTTGAGACACTTAGTCTAATGTACATGTAATACATTTTTCATTTTTTATTTTGCACTTTATCCTGATCACTTTTGGGTGACTTAATCAAATTAATCACCAACCCACTTTATTATTTTTTATTAAACATAATCAACTATGATAATTTGCTACAAATTTGTAATTTGTATATAGTAATACAAATAAGTTTACCATTCCAAAAATCTCATATTATAGTCACATACTCGC
>APFE030394874.1:9443-76333 GCA_000404065.3 Pinus taeda
GGTCGCGCACGGGGTGAGACCACTCAAATGGCCAAAACCTGTAATTAGCACAAAAATTTCACAAATGACAAAATTTTCTCCAAATTCCTTGAAATTTGGGCTGTGAGTCCCCAATCAAGTACCATGCTCAGTAAAAGAGGCTTTGGCCAAAATTTGGAGTGGATCGGGCGTTTTCCTTCGTTTTTGTGTTTTGGCCAACAGTCCTTGGAGCACCTTCGTTCTCGCCGGTATTTTTGACATTTCTTTAAAACCATGACACCTGTGAAAAACGTGAAGGAGGTTTTTCTTCTTTGGCATGTTTTGGACAAAAACCTCTCTCAAGTTTCCCAAATTCATCTTTTATTGCTCTAAAACACTATTTGAGTGAAACTTATCCCGATGTGTGAAACAAGGAATTTTGTCGAAATGAAGTGAAATGAAGGGGATAAGGGGCTTCTAAATTCTTGGGGAAATTTTTGGAAGTAGGAGGGATGTTAGGAAGTAGGGGAAAGTGGAATATTAGAGATTGAGTGAGGGGAAGTGGTCCAAAAAGGCAAAACACAGGTCCAACCTAGAAAATTGCCAGGTTGTAGCTAGAAACTAGGGTTTGTGCGAAAATGAGGAATTTGGGGAATATCAGTGATGGGAAGCATTTGGTAAGGTACTTTAAGGATAGGGGAAGGTGTATGAACATCAGGAAACAAGTTTTTCTGATGATTTGACCGTCCAAGAGAAATTGCCTTCAAAACCCTAAGAGAGGGAACTGACCTTACCTAGGCGCAACTGAAGCATGAACAAGATGTAAAATGACTCATTAGACATTGACATGAAAATGAAAACCCTATGAATGATGATAGACTCAGCTGAATAGTGACATAGATTGACACTTGGGCAACTTTGAAAAGAGTGAGAGCAAACCCTACACCTAATGCCTAGTGACCAAATTTTGCTTGAAGACTCACTGAAATGACAAAATTTGACCTTGACACTTCAAAATCACTTTGTAAGAGAATATTTGATCACTGGAGGAAGGCTGGAAAGACTGACACTAACAGTAGCCAACCCTCCATTTGGATTCAAAAGCCTACTATAGGGCGTGTGATGTGTATCAAAGGACTAGCAGGCCATCACGGAGAGATGAGCTACCTTTGAACCCACAAATGAAATTACAACCTTTCGAGAAATGTGCCATAGATTTTGTGAGACCCATTCAACCTCAAGGAAAGAAGATGGGTGCATGGTACATTGTCACCGCGACTGAGTATTTGATTCGATGAGCAAAGGCACAACCTATGAATGACTACACAAGTACTATAGCTATGAAGTTTCTCTTTGAGTATGCACTAATGCGATTTGGGTGTCCAAAGATTTTGATGAGTGATCGCGGTACGCACTTTCTAAATGAAACGATCAGCGTGCTGACAGAGGAATTTCAGGTCTATCACTAGAAAATCATGCCTTATCACCCACAAGCTAATGGGACGGTGGAAGCATTCAATAAGGTACTGTAGAATGCGCTGACCAAGGTTTGGAACACTCAGCGAAATGATTGGAACCTGCGCATACCCGCAGTACTATGGGCTTATTGAACAACATGCAAAAAGTTGACTATACATATGCCCTTTAAGCTTGTATATGGTGTTGAAGCAGTGATGCCAATGGAATACATTGTACCTAGTCTGCGCATAGCGGCACTCACGGGTATGATAGATCATGGAGCCCTGAAAGAGAGGCTCGTGCAGCTTGCTGAGCTTGAGGAAGAAAGGTTTATGGTTGGATTTGACCAACAAGTCCAAAAGCAGCGTAAAAAAGCATGGCATGATCGGCACATTAAACTGCACACTTTTAAGGTAAATGATCTGGTTTTGTTATATGATAGAAAGTTTGATAAATTTCCATGGAAATTCAGGATGCACTGGCAAGGGCCCTATGTCATTAAAGAGATTACCGATGATGGAGCAGTTCAGTTGGTTAAGTTGAATGGAGATCCCTTCCCAGGAAAGGTGAATGACAACTGATTGAAGCCATACACTGGTGACTCGGCCAGGTGAATATATGAAGGTGGCATAGTCTTAGCGCTCCAGGCAGCTGAAAGGAGGCACGAGACTATAAATTACACTGCCCAGGTTGGGAAACTGCATGATTGGGGGATTGCACGAAACAAGGAGATGTCACAGGGTTCGCAACCACATGGAAAGAGTTGCGCTACCCTGGGAAAAACTATGCAAGTCAACCGAAAAGTGATCGTTGAAGTCAATGTTCATGATTTGACGGTGAGAATGGAGTGGGGGTGTAGCATTTAAGATGAAATTTATGGGTAAGATCCTTGAAAATCTACCGCCAATCTGGCATTAATGAACCGAATTCGGGGGAACGGTCGGATTTGAATTCAAAATGGCCTATAAATTACATGTGGTTGCCCAATGAAAAACACTTTCCATTTTGAGCATTGAGTTGGTGAGATCTCAGAAGTGCAGGCACCATCCATTCTTCGAAGATGTGCTTGACTGCCCAACATTTGATCGATTTCCAGAGTCCAACCGCAATTTCATCCGTGACATTATCCCAGGATCAAAAGCTATGGACGCCGAAGTAGTGACAACCGAGGGGGTTGTATTGGAAGTTGTTATGGAGCTAGAGGAAGTTGCTCCGGAGGTTGTAGAGGTACTAGCTGAAGTCCCCAAGTCATGACAAACACCTAGACCGAAGCCTACCCTGGCCAAGGAGAGTGTGAAGGATAAGAAATGCAAGCAGGCTATGACACCGGTGTTCGTGTCACCTAGAAGAAACCCATAGAAGGACAAGCCCACCACACAGGAAAAGGGCAAAACTATTAACTTGGAACCAAAGGAGGAAGAGATTGAGGAGATCTCGATGGATGGCGAGGATATGGGGGTGGAAGTGGAGGACGTTGAAGTCAAGGGTTCTGACTCTATTACTAAGTTGCCCGAATACGTCCCTCAACACAAGGGCAAGACCAAGGTGTCGAAGGACATTGACGAAAGCAACGTCACCTTGCACATACCTCTACTGTCGGATGAGATTTCCTTTGAAGGATTAAGCTTGGGGCAGGTTCCGCTGTTGAATTGGAAGACTGGGACTTAGCTAACACTGAGAAGTTCCCTCACTTGGCAATAGAGAAACTAATGCATAGCGTTGTTCATACAACCACCAGGGTAACTACGTTGGAACCACAGAAGTGGCTCAAGGGTGCGGACAAGGCAGGTCTACTCAACCTGCTATGGGTGTCGCACTACAATCGTACACCCATTACATTATTGGTAATCAAGCAGCTACTATGCTTGGTGCACGATGGGTGTCTGTGGCTGGAGGAGCCAATACCCATCACCAACAAGTTGATCCATAGGATCACACAGCTACCATAAATAGGGGAAAACTTAGCCATGATGTTTGACGAAAAAGGTGGCGAGCATACCCTCGTGGAAGCCATGAAGGAGAAATTCAATCTCGTGAAGAAGCTGTGAGGCTATGCTATCTCAAGTATCTGTGATCCTGCGGTCACGGTGGCCACGCAGATTTTGGCAGGAAAAGTGATGCGGAAGTGTCATGAAGATGAAGTGTCAACACTCGTCGTCGCTCTAGCATCCTAATGCATAGAAGGAGTTCAGTTTAATTGGGCGCATTATCTCTGCGGTGAGTTCCTTGCAAACTACCGCGAGGCATAGAAGCTCAGCAAGACCTTCCACTATGCGTGGCTCTTGCTATCCATTATGCTGGTAGCCTGGGAGCTACCTAAAGACAATCAATTCCCTTAGGTCACTCCAGACCTACCAGAAGTAGCAAAGTACGCTTCGTTGTGGATGACCAAGGATGCTCAGTGCATCAAGGATAGCGATATATTCTAGATCTTGATGGAAATGAATACACGCATGGCTATCAACCGTAAGATGTGATTGTCACCTACTGTGTTTTCCAAACTGTAGGAGTACATGGAGTTCAAGGAAGACTTTCAACGTGTATCGATCAAGGCATGGAAGGACCCTGAGCAGAAGTGGCATGACTTGCCTTACTTGGCAACTGATGACATGATCGATGCAATTCTTGATCACTGGCCGGCAGAGTGGTGCACTACCTCAGACTCGGTGGTGGGATCGAGAAAGTCTGCCATGTAGTGCAAAAAAGAGGAGGCCAAGCTCAAGATGGCGTAGCTAGCCAAGAAGAGGAGGAAGGAGGCCATTGACAAGGCCCAGGCAGAGCGCGATGTCACACAACAGGCGGAAGAGTAGACAGGTGGAGTAGAGTGCGACTCTGACAAAGGTATGAGGTCTCCCTCACCCAAAATAGAGGAAGAAATGGATGAGTAGACTGAGCAGCACGGAGAGGACCCGCAAATGGTGTTGTAGCGTATCAAGCATCCTAGAGGATAGGAAAAATTTGGGCCGCGGAAGAAATCCAAGGCCGGTAAGATGTCGCTAGACCCAATCACCCTAATAGAGGGAGATTTGAATGAAATTGGAGATACGGTGCGGGATGTCACCGCGGAGGTCCTCCAGCGGTTCAAGCAACAACAACAACAAGTATTGGGGGCCATCCATATAGGTCTACATGAGCTGCAGACCCATGCATCACAGATCGACGCGACGTCTACTAGCCTCACCATCGGTACTTCAGAAGCTATCAGGATTCTGCACGTGAAGGGATTCTAAGCAATAGTGCTACCGGAGGGATCACTGACCACAGAGATCGAAGCTGACCGGCCCGCTGTTAGCACCCTCAAGGGAGTAGGGCTGAACTTGGTAGTGCTTCTTGGTGAGGTGTTCCACCTATTACAGGATGGAGTGATCGCAGAGCTGAGGGCCCTCGAATAACGAGCTTTGCAGGGGATCAGTGAGAAGAATATCAATAATGTGCATATGGCCCTATAGCGTGACACTGCCCTCACTTCCATGGTGGGACTTACTAACACAAATCAATGCATGATTAAGGTCATGAAGGAAGCCTGTCGAATGGTCCCCGAATTGACCATTCCTGAGGATGCAGATGCAGATGAACAGGTCAACAAACTAGCCACAGGGGTGTGTGAGGATCGCACAGAGTTGTCTAAGGTTCAACTAGAGCTAAACCTCTAGATAGCAGATTTGCAATTGAAGGCCTAACCGTCAACTCCGATAGAAGTAAAGGATCAGTGCGCAACCACTGTCACAGAGTTGATAGCAGCAATAGACAGTGTAGTAGCAGACTGCACAAGGCTGTTTGAACAATCATTCGAGGTCCTGACTAGTCTGTAAGAAGATCCTAATGTATAGAGGTTGGAGAGAGAGGCGTGAGAACTACAACAACACTATGACGAGGTGAAAGGAACAACATGCATTGTCACCCTTACACACATACTTGCAAAGCTGTAGGAGGCCAAAACACTAAAGGAACAGGTAGATGCAGCTCAACACAAAGAGGGAGTGTTGAATGCGCGCTTGAAGCCTTGGTTTGACGAGGCTTATTCGGTCATGGCCTCCATTGAAGGCAAGCTTGCTAGTCTGCAGGTGACTCAACAAAAGCTTCAGGCTAATAGTTCAGGACCAACGATAGAGCAATTGGTCGAAGAAATGAAGTAGGCAATCACGCATTGCACCATCGAGATAGTAGTCATACAAGTCGAGCTGGGAGGTCTTCCCGCTAAGATCTCTGCACTCATAGAGTGACTCGAGGGCGCGTCATCATGCTTGCGTTGGGGGCCTATTGGGAATGGGTTCCCCCAAGAACAGTTTTGGGACTAAAAGCCCATGTTTTGGGACAATTTTGTAATAAAGTTGTAAAGTCTCCGCATTTTATGGTTGCAGAGCGCAAAGGTGTCGAGAGTCATAAAGGGTTGTCTGCCCTTATTTTGTAAAGTGTCAAGTCGGTTGTAAATATCTACCTATGGTCCATGGACCATGGGATTGTATAAAAAGGATCTAAGTAAGCTCGCTCTAGGAGGAAGAAAAGAGAAGAGCGAAGAGTAAGTAGCGAAGTAGAGTTGAAATCTAAGTGTTTTCAGGTCTTAGCGTAGGTAGAGGCTCTGCAGCTGAGTGCACAGAGGCCTAGGGTAGAAATCCGTAGCTGAGTGAGCAGACCCCTTCAGATGTGTGCATGGGGTGAATAGAGTCTGTATTAAACTGGAAGATATCAATAAAGAGAAGTATTCTGCAATTACTGTGTATTTAGTCTTTGTTAATTCATCTCATTATATTGCGATCTGGGTTTATTTTACAATATTTATTTGATGCGTGAATGTATGATTATATCTTTTAATTGAACGTAAGATTTTCAGTTTACACAATGGTAACTATAATTGATTGGTAGAATAAGTAAAATACTTGAGATAACTTGGGAACCTATACAGTACATCATCATAGCAACATGAAAGTACCTGAACCACTGGTTTGGTCTGCGTGAAGGTCAATTGCACACCTTCGCGGAGGTACTGAAGGGTGGGATAGAGGGTAGATCGATAAGCCCTAAGGCTTAGCGACTTGCGCGAAGGCAGGAGCAAGGGGTATAAACCAACATCACGACCATCTCAGGGTGCATAAACTTGGTTCCAGTATCCTGCCATATTGCTTTCGGCGAGACTTCAGTCCGCGCTCCACAGGCTGATGCCGAAAGGGCTAGTAGTGTAGGGATTATTTTGGCTGAATAACACTGAACCTAGGTCAGGGCCCACTAATCCAACACCCACTATATGCAATTATTGCCTACTATTATGTCCAAATAAACACTAGTTGATTCGTAGTGATAGAGTGTTATGAGTCCCATTATTCTCATGTCTCTACCTATGCTCATGCTAAAAACTTCAACGGAATTGTAGTGCCTGGATGAATCAATCTAATTCCATGCATGACGATAATATGTGACTATTTCCATGCATGCATTGCATTTGCAAATTTAAAGCTAAAACAAAAATCATGATAAGCTTATTAGAATGATTTTTCACATTCTTAAAATGATAAGCTTATTAAATTGAAATTGATAATTTGAACATTCTTTCAAAAAACCGGCTTCCAGATAACGGTTTCAAAAGTAATAACATGTGTCCCAAAACATTGTACTTCCAACAAAAATCCTGCAACCTCCATATTCTTTCTACAATTTTTTCATATTAGCTATACTAAAAAAATAAGAACATGGTAGACACAAAGGAGATCAATGGTAAAGAACAATGTGATATTTTGAATAGTTTCAAGGATCATGAAGGCAATAATATAGAGGTGATTCAATAAGAAGTGATCAAGAAGAAATATGGAGGAATTGTACCAAAACAACCTCTGATTTTGAAGGTAACAAATCACAATCTATTTGTTTATTTATAAGGCATTCATGTTGGCATAATCACACAAGGTCTTTAACTTCAACATAGGCCTCATGATTTGTAAGGCTCAAGGAAGCATTATTGCAGTAAGATTTCATTGTAACATGGTCATTGCCTTTTCGATATTTTTTTGTCTTTCAACAATTCTCAAAGAAGCATTAATTAGTGTTATATGATATTGCCTTACGGTGTTTCTTTGCAACATCTGGTGCAATTGCTAGTTTATGTTTTCTTAAAATGAATTCAAATCCATAAGAGAAAAGATTCTTTATCAAAGTTCTTATCAATTATATGGAATTATAACTTATGACAAAATTAATAATAGGTATGTGAAGAATTTCGACAAAAAATGTTTTAGTTTATTTACCTATTTATTTACTCCCTTTATGATATACTTTGATAATACTCCTAGGGATAAATGACTATCTTTTAGAGTTATCATAGGGATATTTTCTTAGCATCAGAAGTTACCCTTAGGGTTTTTTTTCAAGTGATATATATGTAGGATAACCTTGTAGATTCTAGTGAATAAGAAGTCTAGGATACTCTATGTGCTTTCTAGATGAATAAGGAATGCAAAGAAATTTTCTGTTGCGCTAGAGACTTTGGTGTGAAGGTTGGCCATGAGGTACATATTTAAATATGATAGAGAGACTCCAGGCAGCTCTCTATCTAAGGAGGAAAGGAAAATTGGAGTGCATACAGAGTTGGAAGGTTTCGATATGGTGGTTAATGTTTTAGGTGTACAACAAATTCCTTAAGGGATTTGGAAATGCAAGGTTTTATTAGTCTCTCACGAGAGAGAGCTAGGGTGAAGAGGTTGTAGAAGTGTATTCGAGCAAATGTTGACCAAGAATGTGTGGTCCTCGGTTAAGATATTCGTTTAAAGGAAATAGAAATATTATTAGGCTAAGCTCTAATGGGTAAGTTTATGGGTTAATCTGTCTCAAGGGATCACCTAATCGACTAAATGGATAGGGCAGAAAATTTTTCTTGGGTATAATCTAAAATTTACGTTCTTCTCAAAGGTTGGTTATGTTTTGAATTTGAGTCATTAATGGATGCTGAGAAAATTTGTAAATGAGCTTAGTCACGGGGTAAACCTAGTTTGGTTCTCAAGAGATGGTATTTGATTTTCAACCATCGAAGTGTGTCATTTTTTGTTTAGCACATTTGAGTTATATTGTGTTAGTTCCATATTGATTTTTAGTCTCAAACAAAGTTGGAATGAGTTACTAGTGTTATGCATCACTTTGTTTATTTTGATGAGAAATCTATGGAATGTGTTAACAAATGGATTATTAAGGTGTTAGTATAGCTTGAACTTATCAAAGTTATGTTATTGGAGCTAGAGGTGTGTAGGTGGGATCACACCTTTATGCAATAATTGGACTACTATAATCTTCCTTTTAGATGTTCAATTTGCCATGAAGTTGGCCATCTAAGGTAGGAATGAAAAGAGGCTAAGTTAGGCCAATAAGTCCCTTCAAGAAAGGTTAAGTTTGGTGATAAGACTAAAGACTCTTTTCCAATAGACGCAAGTTTCAAGGATCCCAAGTTGGATCTTTCTCCAATATAAAAAGAAGCCAAGGGTGCACCTAAGTTTATCATGAGCTAAGATAATTCAAAGGGCTAACCATCAAGAAAATTAAAGGGTGATGTCTCTAATTAAATTTATTTTTCATGGGATGAAGACTTTGTTTCAAAACCCTTTGATTCTAAGATGTCTTTAGAGGAAGTAGTCATCTGAATGTCCACCACATCGCTTCTCAGAGATATGCTACCATCACCCAAGCTAGTTTATTTCCATTCTATATGTAAGCATCTTTCAATTCTTTGATATTAATGGAATGAAGATTTATTTATGTTGCATCTCTGTGTTTATGTTTATATATGTATTTTTTGTGTTCCTGAATAAGTTTGGATCAATGGTATTAGAGCGGTCTTCTCTTTATATGTTTTCCTTTGCATGTCCCTAAGAAGGTCAAGGCATAAGGAGTTAGGGCTCAAACTAGTTGAACCTTTGCAATACCAACCTCGAAAACCCTGACGACCTCCAATGGTGGAAGAAAAGAAAGATGAGGGAGTTTTTGATTTTTGAGTAGCTTGGGAGGTACTCCAAGCCCTAGGGTTCAGGGTTTTGAGGGTAGAGCACCACAAGATTCACTTGTGGGCTTGGAACCCAAGGTTAGGGTTTTGCACCCATCATGATTTGTGCCAAAACCATGGACACATTTTGACAGGTGATGGATGAGGAAGATGGGTATCGTCAAGATTAATCTCACGCAATGAAAATCATTTGATTCTAAGTTGTAGAAACGGAGTTATGAATTTTTGAAGATAAGAAATGGGTTTGCACAAGAAGAGTCTAGGTCGACTTGATGTTAATAAGCCATGTGATTGCTTTTCAAGCCCTAATTGGATGTTTAAAGGAATCCCCTTCTTATGGATATAAATAGAAGGCGAGGAGAGTGTCATTTTACACATCCAAAGTGAGCAACACATCACAAGAGGAGCTCTTTGAACAAATACCAATTATGTCTTGGCCACAAGAAGGAAACCAACAAGGAAGAGGAAGGCTTTTAGAGCGACCAAATTGTAGAGAAGGAGGGCCGAGGTATAGGTGTCAAGGTATGAGGTGTTTAAGGGTTGATTTATGGGTGGACTATCCCCAAACAAGGTTGTCACATACCTATGGAGGAGATCTAGAGCATGCTGCAGTGAATTGAAGGAGGGCCAAGGACTGTTTGAGGGCTAGAACAACCCAGACTTGTAGAAAACTAGCATGACCTCTCAAGGAAGGGAAGCTGCAGCTCTGAGGAGGAAATCTCGGCAAAATTTAAGTGCTAGAAATTGTTTTGGTTTTTCCCTAACTAGACTGAGGTTGACAGTAGAAGAACAAACCTTAAAAGATGAGATAAAAGTATGTGTTTTTGTACATTATTGTACTAGATGTTGGATCTGTGTTATTGGATCAGTTTGTTTAGAATCATGTGAGAGCCATTTGGAGGATTTTTTGTGATGGTTGAAAGTCCCTCCTAGGAGCATATCTTGCAGTGAGTGTATTGGGCATCATTGGTTGGTTGGAGGGAAACTTGTTGATAGACAAAATTATCCCTAGATCATCATACAAGAAGTATGTTAATTGTTTCATTATTGTGTGAAGTTTGTAGCCTAATGTGTATCTCTTTGACGAACAAAAGAGGCTACTAGATTGGAAAATTTGAGCTCGGGTATTGGCCAACCTAGAGAACAGATTGGATCAGCCCGTGTTCATTGTAGTAAAAGTGACTTGCAACAATGATAGGTGGAAGCCCTCCTGAAGACTCTATGTGTTGTCCTTTGATGAACAAAGTGGCATCTAGAGAGTAGAATGAGAGCGAAGGACTGGCAGGACGAGATACAACATAGATTTTGCAGTGTGATTATAATTTTATCTTGTATTCCATAGACTGTTGTATTATTAATATTGGTTTAATATAACAAAGATTGGGTTGTACATATTTGTACAATATTTTGTAAAAAGCTGTCTATACTTGTGCAAGTGTTACTTTATATTTTCCACTGTGCAAAGGATTTTTATTGATATTCTTGGTTTGCTAGAATCAAATATTCTAAGATTCTATACTAGACCCAAGATTGTGGAAATTTAACATGGTATCAGAGTCTGTTTGAGCTACTTTAGAAGATAGTGAATTAGAGTGTGCACAGTGGAAGTACAACTTAAGAGGGAGTCGGTCACATTGTAGGTGACAGTGTCGAAGTTGTAGGCTGGTCTCCGGTACGAGGACAGGTTGGAGGGGTTGTCCAACTATAGTCCATGGAAGGAAATGATCATGTTAGTCTTGCAACCAATGAGATATAGGAGTTTTCCCAGAAAGCCATCAAGAATCCAACTGACCCAAAGGATTTGGAAGTGTATGAGGATTTGGATATGTGGGTGCGATTGATCATCCTTGATGGTGTGAAGGATCCCTTAATACCTAATTTGTCTAGGAAAAAAAATGCACATGAGATGTGGATGGAGCTTCAATTTTTTTTTCATAATTAGAATGAGAACCGATTATTGGCATTAGAGGATAAGTTGAAGTCCACCAATATGATTCAAGGTGAAGAAGTGACTTCGTATCTGACGAGATTGTCTTGGGTCAAAGATGAGCTTGTTGTCATCGGTGTGAATATTTTAGATTCTGATATGGTGAGGATTTATTTGAAAGAGTTCACCAAGGAATGGAATCCCTTCATCAAGGGGATCATTTCTAGAGAGAAGTTTCCAGACCATAATAGGTTGTGGGATGATTTCATTCAAGAAGAGTTGTGAGACGAGGATCTTCATCTGAAGAAGAGGGCTTCAAATGATGACATGGAAATTGCAACACGAATGGAGGGTAAGCAGAAGAAGGACTTGAGTAAACTCAAGTGTTTCAACTATGGTGAGATGGGTCGTTTTTTGTTGAGATTTCCGATGAAGAAGAAGGGAGATGATGAGAAAAAGAAAAGGAAGCAGGTTGCTAGTGTTACAACTTATGCTAAGATATATGCTCTCACCATAATATTGGAGGAGGAGGAGTTTGCTATGATCTATCATTTCTCGCAAGGTACTATCAATCATGATGCATGGTACGTGGACAATGGTGTTTCAAAACATATGACAGGGTCACATGAGGTGTTTGAGACTCTAGTTGAATGGGACTCATAGTTGCACATGGTGTTGGTTGACAAGCGTTAGAAGGAGATCCAAGGATTGGGAGTTGTTCCATTCATAATGGAGAGAGGACAGGTGATGCGAGTCTAGGATGTAA
Source organism: Pinus taeda (assembly GCA_000404065.3). Lineage (NCBI taxonomy): Eukaryota > Viridiplantae > Streptophyta > Pinopsida > Pinales > Pinaceae > Pinus > Pinus taeda. The sequence goes on from APFE030394874.1 coordinate 21,531, forward strand.
TGTTTATACCAATATTTAGATATAGCATGATATATGTCTTGATGATTGAGAAGAAGGGGTTTTAGGTCTTTTTCCAGGATGAGAATGCAAGACTTAGGCCTGCAGGCTCTAGATCTGCAAGTATTGTTCTTGGAGTTAGAGAGCATGGCCTATACAGGTTGACGGGCAAGCCTATGGATCATGGGAAGAAGAAGCAAGTGGAGCAGGTGCAGGTGTAGATTTCAGAGGGGCAGGTATAGGTTTCGGATAAGAAGTTCCACGTTCCAAAGGCTTAGAGGGAGTCGAGTTCTAATAGGAGCTTATATATTTAGAGGGATACTTTTCATCCTAATACGAGTGCATGTTCAGTAGGGAGCAAGGGTGCTTCCACATCTTCCAAAAAGTAATCATGGAGGGATTGGAAAGAGATATAGGAGAATAAGAAGAAGTAAGATGCTTCCAGTGATAGCAACTCTTCCGAGAGAGGCATAGTTCATGCTAAAGGGATTGTTGTAGTGGTGAGTTCCAAGAGTTGGGCGAGTGTTGCGAGTAGTGATGATGATGATGAGTTACTTCCTAGTCTTAGAAGTACCTCCCTCTCTAAGAGGGAGTGTTGATTTTTGAGTAGCTTGGGAGCTACTCCAAGCCCTAGGGTTCAGGATTTGGTGGGTAGAGCACCACAAGAGTCACTTGTGGGTTTGGAACCCAAGGTTGGGATTTTACACCCATCATGATTTGGTCCAAAACCATTGACACATTTCAACATGTGGTGGACGAGGATGATAGCTCTCATCAAGATGAATCTGATGAAATGAAAATCATTCGATTCTGAGTTGTAGAAATGGAGTTATGAATTTTTGAAGATAAGTATTGGGTTTGCACAAGAAAAGTCTAGGTCAGCTTGATGTTAATAAGCCATGTGAAAACTTGTCAAGCCCTAACTGGATGTTTTAAGGAAGCCATTCTTATGGATATAAATAGAAGGTGAGGAGAGTGTCATTTTACACATCCAAATTGAGCAACACATCACAAGAGGATCTCATTAAACAAAGACCAATTCTATCTTGGCCACAAGAAGGAAACTAACAAGGAAGAGGAAGGATTTTAGGGCTATTTTTGGTGACCAAATTACATAGAAGGAGGGTCAAGGTACATGGGTCAAGTTCTGAGGTGATTAAGGGCTGAGTTATGGATGGATTCCCCAAACAAGGTTGTCGTAGACCTATGGAGCAGATTTGGAGCATGTTGCAGTGAAATGAAGGAAGTTAGAGGATTGTTTGAGGGCTAGAACAACCTAGACTTGCAACAAACTAGCATGAACTATCAAGGAAGGACAACCACAACTCTGAGGAGAAAATGTGGGTAGAATTTAAGGGCTGGAAATTAATGTGGTTTTTCCATAATCAGGCCAAGGTTGACAACAGAAGAACAAACATTAAACAATGAGTTAAAGGTATGTGCTTTGATACACTTTTGTAGGTGTTGGATCCGTGTTATTGGATCAATTTTGGATCAGTTTGTCTAGATTCCTGTGGGACCATTTGGAGGCCTTTTCATGATGGTTGAAAGTCCCTCTAGGAGCATATCGTGCAATGAGTTTATTGGGCATCATTGGTTTGTTGGAGGGAAATGTGTTGATAACCCAAAGTAGCCGTAGAGTATCATAAAAGAAGGATGTTTATTATCACATGATTGGGTGAAGTTTGTAGCCTAATGTGTAGCTCTTTGACAGATAAAAGAGGCTACTAGATTGGAAGATTGGAGCTCAGGTATTGGCTAGCCCAGAGAGCAGATTGGATCAACCCGTGTTCATTGTAGCAGAAGTGACTTACAACAATAATAGGTGGCAACCCTATTGAAGACTTTGTGTTGTCCTTTGATGGAATAAGTGTTGGGTTGTGTTATATTCTTTCCACGACTAACCTACGTAGTGAATTGGGGGGTTAGAGGGGGGGCGGAGCCCCCCTCTACGGGGTTCGGGGCAGCGCCCCGAAAATTTTTTTTTTGGACCCTATATTAGGTTGGGCGAACCTACCTATGGTTTTTCGGTCCATATATTTGGATGCGATGGTTTTCGGTCCATGGTATTGGATGCTTCGGCATGTATAAATATGTATTGTAACATTGAAAGGAATATAATGAAAAATCAAGCTGGTAGTCTCGGTTTTGAGATCCAGTGGGAAATCTCTGTGTATATGTGTTTTATGGGTTATGCTCTCGCATTTTTATTTTCTTGTGATTTAGAATTCGTATGCAGGTAATTTCTGTACGGGGTTAAAACCTACAAAGGCTTCGGTTGTATTTCTCTTTGAAGTTTATTTTAATACAACTAATGATTTTTTTCCTATATCAGGTGTAATATTACATTTGATAGCTTAGAACTTCTTGACCTTTTAAGTAGATTGGATTCAATTTTATGCTATCATGTTTGCTGTTGTTTCTTTCATGTTTGTTTCAAGTACTTGAACGAAAGGAATGAAAGGAAGTTGGAGCAAGGAAGCAAGATCACCATCAAGTGGATTAGTGTTATAAGAGGTAGGCCCTCTTATTCGATTCTAATCTAAGGAAATTTACCTTAGATTGTCTTGTTTGTGGCTAGACACACTCTCTTGGGCCAAAGGGATCATCTCTGTCCGTAGAGAGGATATTCTTACACCATAGGGGGCAGGGAAGTTTAAATCTATGTGGTACGATCGCTTCATTGTCAAAAAGGTTTTGAAAAAGGGAGCTTATGAGTTGATTGATTTTGAGGGAAACGAGTTAGCAAAGCCCAGAAATGGGTTTTATCTTAAAAAGTATTTTTCTTAGGCTTCGGCCTAGCATTTGCTTGATTGTAAATATGTTATATTTGTGCATATATATCTATCAGTTTGGCAGTGATGTCAATATTTTTGATCTTCTTTGGCAGGTATTGTTAGACAATTTGATATATCTAGGGTTCACTGATGGTGCTAGTAGACACACTCGGAACCTTGCTTCTACGGCTTGGGTGATTTATTATCCATCTGGCCAGTTGTTAGTTTCAAGAGGCATGTGTATCGATCCTGCTTCAAATAATTTTATCGAATATACTGCTATCATTAATTTACTATCTGAGGCAATATCTCTGGGTATTGATTCATTAGTAGTTTACTTGGATTCACAACTAGTGGTATCTCAATTAAATAACATCTATTGTGTGAGAGATCCTTATTTATATCGTCAATTTCTAAGAGTGCGTTTATTACAGAGATCATTTATTTATATGACATTTATTCATATTCCACGATCAGAAAATTAATTTGTAGATTCTATCACTAATCAAACGTTAGATTGGCACATAAATCGTTGATCACATTAAAAATAAAAAATAATCGAAGAGTCATTTGTATATATATGATCATCACAGTAAACCGTCGGTACATAGATAGAGCTTTATGTTCAAAATAATATACAAAATTGGGACAAAAATGTCCTACAAAATTAGGGCTTGTGCCCATAATCATGTCTAAACAAAAAGACCTGGTCATCCATCTATGGGTCCTGCTCAGGGTGAGTAGCATGGAAGAACACGATGGCATTTTCCACCCGTCGGAATAGCCACACCCAATCACGTGGCACTCTTGCCACGCATCTTTGCATCTCCTTTAGAAGGTATTTTATAACTACCATAGGTTCTCGGTGAGACAACCTTAACAAGTTTCTCTGGACAACATGGAGGGTCTCTCAGTCACTGTTGTAGCTCCCTCTACGTCTCTTCTGCGACATTTGTGTCGAGGTAGACCCTTAGGTATTACTAGTCCAAAATATGTGTCATGATCAAAATAATTTTGTAAGTATTTGTGTCATCAAAAATATTTTCAGTTCATTTATACTTAAAATCTAAAAAAATCTTAAAATCTATAAAATTAAAAAACATTTGTACCTATGGCTCCCCACGCTGCATCCAGTGGCAACATAGATCTAGATCTCCTCTGAAGTCCATGCCAGCATAGGGGTAGTCCTCAACTTCAATGAATTGTTGTTCCCACTATGAAAATAACTCGTCATCAAAAGTGTTTCTAGGGACCTCACCGCCCCCTAGTCTCTTCATTAGATCATCCCATCTACCCATTCGTGGATCCCTTGGGCTGGTGATGGTGGACAATACCTTAGGTCGAAGCCCTGGTACTCTCTCAAATAAAAAGGAGCACAAGATGGTTCCATATCCAAAGTTCTTTGTCTGGCCTTTTCAAATAGATGTAAGTTGTTTTTTCATGTTGGCTAAGAGGGGTGTGCACCAATAAAAAATTGTCGTGAGACACTCCACTGCTAGACTCATCGAAACTCGAGAAGCCTGATGTAGAGAAGTTGAACCATTCACTCTGGAAATGGTAAAGAGAAGGATTCTCAGGGCTAAGCTCTCTACATGTTTGATTGGAATCTAGGTTCCAATCTTCTCTGTGTTTCCTGGGCAAGAGATGTGTACGTAGTTGTCACGTGGAATGCGTCGAGGTTGCGAACAAGATCGACCTTCCTAGTATCTAAAGAGATCTAGTGACAAGAAAGCCAATCAAAAACTATCTTTCTCTAAATATGCAATTAAAACAAAGGCAAACAAGTGTTTTAGGCCTACCTTGGGTCCAATGCAAGTTTGTGGAAGCCTCGCTCCCTCGCTCCAAATGAGCTTCCTTGAAGTGTAATTATGCAAACACAAACAAGCAAACCAAATTAAATAGCACCTGAAAAGCCAATATCATAAAGCATATTCATCATAATGATCAAGGAGATTATGAAACAAACCACATAAGACAATTTGTTGAGAAAAATGAATCTGATTGTATTAATTCAAATGAAAGAAGAACTTTACAACCTGTGCCTTGATGTTGTACAAGCTCCTCCCAGGGTCCGACAAGAAGTCTCCTCTACTTTGACAAGTTTCACTCACTTCCCAATGAAACCAAAAAGGTCTGTGATCTCTCCTCTCAAGTTTAACTAGAAAGTCCCAATTCCATCAGCATTTACCCTCAAAATGTTCAGCTTCTAACCTCTCTAGCAACTGACCCAATGCCTTAATTTATAGTGCAATGGAGGGAAGTTACTAGGTCCTCCTTCAAAGGGATAAAGCCCTCTTTCAAAGGGATAGCTCCTCCTATCAAGGGATTAGGTCCTTCTCTTTTGGGATGCATGAACCACCTTGGAGCGAACAATCCACGTCAAATCCTTCTAGAAACATCTAGAATTAACCCAAAAGTGAGTTTTTTAGGATAAACTTGCGCCTTTTTGACTTTTACAGGGGTACGCAACCACCCCTTTACAGACAGAGCGTGCAGATACGTGGGAAATATGAACAAAGGGCGCGGGCCCACAGGCAAAAGTGAGAGAAACTGCGGAACCAGAGTAATATTGATTTTCAGTGTCTTTTCTCTCATTTGCAAAGGTTGACATGAAGGGCTACGGTCTGAGACTTGCTTAGGAGGATAGTATAGGTGATGATAGACCTATACTGACTGCAAATAATCATGGTGACGATATTTTTGTGTAACAGTAGTCCTCCACACTGAGGCTACCTCTTGTTCTTCCTGTTGAGTTGACCCTCTCCCGTCTTCGGGAAAGACGAGTGATGACATAGATGTCCTCTATTTCTATCCTCATAGGCATTTGGTCAATAATAAAAGCATCTTCTTCTGGATCCCATTAGTGGATCAACATCTCAAGTAATCTGGCATTTGCCTTCAAATTTGGCATTTTGAAAAATTTCAATAATTCGCACCCTCTTAAGGCATCTAATGCATTTGGATCTTCCATCACTTCGTTATCAATTACACTATGCTCCCTTTCTCACCAAGTAATCAACATTCTGCAAAATAAAAGTGTTTCGAATCATTAAAAACCGTGTTTGAAATTTTAAAATCGTGCACACACAGGTTCGATATTTATACAGTCACGTGTAGGGCTTTTCTATACGCGGTGTAGTCGTGTCCAACCCACGTGTATGCAAAGCATAATTTTTAAACTAAATTCCCACGATCAAATTTTCGACATAAACATTTAAAAAGCAGTAAAACTTATTAAAAAATCAGTTAGAAGATTACCTGGAGGATTGAAGGTTGAATGAATGGATGAATTTGATGGATTAAGCTTTCTTGGGTTTTTGCTCCAGAGCTCCTTCACTCACTTTCTCATAACAAAAATGAAGAATTGTGAGTCAAAAAGTCTCTATATAAGCTCACAAATGAAAATCACTTTTTCTAAAGTTCATTTTTTCTTTTTAAAAAAACTTTATGAGTTTTATGACCTTTTTGGCTTAGAGTGTTAGGATGGGTCATTTTTTCAGGATACTTTGGAGATTTTGAGAGACTGTTTTGATTCCATGATTGCAGACCCATCATGGCAAGTATCATTTTTTCACTAGCATATAGGTTAGGGAATATCATTTTTCGTTACATTTTGCATACTAGCCTCCATACTACGATATTTTTTGCCATAGGGTCGACCCCATCATGTCTTGGTTCTTAAACCATTTTCAGTCAGTGACTTATAAAATCATGACATGATGGTAGAGCTAACCTTTACATGGGCATCTTAGTTAGATCCTCACTAGCATATGTTGCCCACGCTGCTATATTATGTAGGCTTGGTAGTCCTCTTTAGTCTCGCCATGACTTGTGCATTGAAGACCATCTTCTTCTTCAAAAGCATCTTCACACTCTTCCACAAATACCACCGTTACTCGTACTCGTCATCATTCTTCGAAAGGAATTGGTAAATCACCTTTTATGAAGCTTGACGTTAAATTCGAGTACCTATGTACAATGGTGAAGTTAATGTAGAGTAGTTGGATAACTGGATTCGTCAATTAGAGGTGTATTGTAGAATTCAAAACCTTCAAGAGGATGATATCAAAATTCAGTTGGCTTCAATGAGAATGGAAGGTGCAACACTTGTATGGTGGGAAGCAAGGACTCAAGACGAGGTCAAAAAACATGTTAAGATCTCTATTTCTTGGTATTATTTCATTGCTGCTATAAAAAGATAGTTCTACCCTTTAGCTCATATGCAGAAAGCCATTATGAATTGGCGAAATTTCAAACAGTTGAAAGGTCAATATGTGCAAGAGTATATTCAAGAGTTTAGGAAAAAAGCTCTTATGCTAGGAGTAGAATTACAATCACAAGATACCTTGCTAAAATACATAGGAGGGTTGCATAACTATCTTCGACATACCATTCTTATGTTCAGTCCCACAAATCTTGATGAGGTCTATGTTTAAGCTACACACCTTGAAGCAAGAGGGAAAAATATACATGAAGAATGTAAGAAGAAGCCATTTCATAGTGGTGAAAAAGGGAATAAGTTTAAAGGAAAGCAGAAGAAAACTGCTTATGTTAAGAAAGAAGGGGAGAAGCCCGTGTGCAAGAATTGTTCCAAGGAGGGACATGATGAAGCTCATTGCTGGAAGCTTCATCCAGAATTACGACCAAAGGAATTTAACAATAAAGGGAAACAAAAGACCAACGTTGTTGCACAACAAGACTTGGGTTATGACTCAGGAGGTGAAACCAAGATCACGGCCACAATCACCAAAGGGAAATCTGTGGCAAAAGAAAGCAAAGAGATAGTCATGGAAAGCACTAGCACAACAAATAATTCCCATAAAGTTTCAAATAAGGAAAACTGAATCGAGTTGTTCCATATCCGAGTTATTTCCAAACATACAAAGATCGATATGTTGTTAGACGGTGGATCTTAGGGCAACTTAATTTCTACGGATTTGGTTAAGAAAATGACTCTGGAAACCGTGCCTCATCATAAACCGTATCCATTGGGTTAGATAACCAAGGATGTTAATTTTCAGGTCACATGGAAATGTGTTTTCAGGTTTGCAATCACCACTAATTTCATTGATGAAGTTGAATTAGACATTGTGCCATTGGATATCTCAGGGATTGATTGGGAAGCCTGTATATGTATGATAAGAGAGTTGTTTCCCACATATTTGAGAACAAATACCATTTGTTCAAAGATGGAGTGGAGTGCATTGTAAGATCTCATCGATGAAAGCTTAGTTTGTCTTTGGAAAGTTTAGGGGAAATGAAGCAACAAGTCAATTCCAACAAGAGTCTCATGCTCCTTATGATTAAGCAGAAGAACGACACGGAGCAGGAATCCTTTGTAGATTGTGATGTGAAGCTGAAAGATAAATTGGTTGATGTGGTCAATTAATATGGAGACATGTTTCAAGAACCAAAGGGATTGCCACCAAAAAGAGGAATTCAGCACGAAATTCAGCTACAACATGACTGTCCACTCCCAAACATTGATATGTATCGAATGTCAAATCTAGAAAGCTTAGAAATTAAGAAACAAGTCCAAGAATTGTTAGATAAAGTAGTATTTCATCCTTCTACTTCGCCATGTGGTTCACCAATTGTATTGGTACCCAAGAAAGATGGAACCTAGTGCATGTGTGTAGATTATCGATCTTTGAATAAGATTAGGATAAAGAATCGATATCCACTGCCCAAAATAGATGATTTTCTAGATCAGTTGAAAAATGCAAAGTATTTCACTAAATTAGACTTGAGAAGTGGATGTCATCAAGTTAGAATAGCTGAGGAGGATATATGGAAGACTGCCTTTAAAACTAAACAAGGATTGTTTGAGTGGTTGGTTATGCCTTTTGGTCTTTGTAATGCTCCAGCGACATTCATGAGAGTTATGAATGATATTTTAAGATCATTTCTTGATGAGTTTGTAATTTTCTATTTAGATGATATTTTGATATTCAACAAATCATGAGAAGAGCATGTCAAGCATGTCAGGAAAGTGTTGGATGTCTTGAGGAAAGAATAGTTATTTCTAAATATGTCTAAATGTGAATTCAAAAAAACTTCCTTAGTGTATTTGGGCCACATAGTTGGAGGAGGTGAGCTAAAGATTGACCCCTATAAAGTTTCGGTCATTGTGAATTGGCCAATACCCAATCAGTTACAGAAGTAAGGAGTTTTTTAGGAGCAACACAGTATTGGAGGAAGTTCATTTCCAATTTCTACTCCATAGCAGCTCCACTACATGCGTTGACCAACATGAAGGTTGTCTTCCAGTGGGGAGGCAAACAACAAAAAGCATTTGATGCTTTGAAACAAAAGGTCAGTTCAACCCCAGTTTTAGCATTGCGAGATTTGAAACAACCATTTGAAATACAAACAGATGCAAGTGATTATGCCATGGGTGCAGTTCTTTTACAACATGGTAAGCCCATTTCATTTCATTATGAAATTTTTAATGGTGATGTTATTAATTATCCTACATATGATAAAGAGCTTTATGTATTGGTACAAAGTGTGAAGAAATGGAAGAATTATTTGATGGGAAAAGAAACCATTATTCATACCAATCATCAACCTTTGCAATATCTGCAATTGCAAACCAAATTGCAGCAGTCAAGGCACTTTCATTGGATGGGATTTTTGTAGCAATTCCACTTGGTAATCGGGTACAAGAAAGGAATTTATAACAAAGTTGTTGATATTCTTTCTAGACCAGTTGTAAATGTAGCCATTTTACTCAAGAATAATTATGTTTTGCCTAAAAGTTATGTTGAACAATACGCATAGGATGCTGACTATCAAGAGGTGTATTTAAACTTGAGTCAAGGCCAACAAGTTGAGGAATTAGACTACCATGTACATGATAATTTGTTATATCATTTGGGAAAACTTTGTGTTCCACAGGGAGAAAGAGTAAATTTCACAAGGGAAGCACACACATATCTTATTGCTAGACATTTCGGTGTAAGTAAAACAGTGGCAAATCTTTAGAGGTATTGTTAGTGGCCTTATATGTTTGAAAGTGTGTCACGTTTAAGCAGAGGTTGTTCATTGTGTGTAGTCAGTAAGCCTAGTAATAGGAAACTAGGATTGTACACACCACTTCCAGTGCCTTCACAACCATGGGAAAGTGTTTCTATCGATTTTGTAGGAGGTCTTCTTTTATCAAGGAAAGGTCATGATTATTTGTATGTAGTTGTGGACAGGTTCAGCAAGATGTGCATGTTAATGCCTTGTAAAAATAAAATTACAGTTGAACAAACAACTCAACTTTTCTTTCGAAATGTATGGGTTCATTTTGGATTGCCTACTTCTATTGTAAGTGATCGTGATTCTAGATTTGTTGGAAATTTTTGGTCAAGTTTATGGAACTTGATGGACACCAAGTTGAAGAAAAATACATCCTTTCATCCACAAACAGATGGTCAAACTAAAGTGGTTAACAGGACAATCATTCATTTGCTAAGAGGATATTGCAACAAACATCCTAAGTTGTGGTATGAACAGTTGCATTATATTCAACATGCTTACAACTGAGCAAAACACTCTTCTACTTTAACTTTGCCTTTTGAGGCATGTCTTGGTTATTTTCCTAAATCACCTTTAGATTTCATCTTTGAGAAAGATGTATTTGTAGATGGACATAATGATATAGACAGAGCAAAGAAATTCATTGAGCAAATTAAGTTGATTCACCAAACAGTTCAAGAACAACTAGAAATGAGTCAAGGCAAGTATAAAGCAAGGCATGATAAGCATCGTGTGGATCATCAATTTCAAGTAGGTGATGAAGTTTGGCTTTACATTAGCAAGAAAAGGCTTCAAGGTGAAGGTGAAAAGCTGAAACCAATTCGTTATGGTCCATTTAAAATTCTTGAAAATATTGGTAATAATGCTTTCAAGCTTGGTTTTCCTTCATATATGCAAATCTATTCTGTTGTTAATGTTGAAAATTTGAGATTATATGAGCCTCCTTTGATTTAAGATCAAGGAAAGAATGTTCAAATTCCATTTGTTGAAGACTTTTCTCTAGAATTCCTTGATGTGCTTCAGCAAGACATTATACTTGACAGAAGGACAAGGACAACAAAAAGCGGAAGTATTGATTATCTTCGGGTGGGTCTCAAAGATACACATCCATCAAAGTCCAAATGGATTGAAGTGGGGAAGGTGAGGGAACAATACCCTCATCTGTTCAATAAATGAAAGTGATCATTTTGGGGTCCAAAAGGCTTCCAGTGGGGAGGAGTGATCAGGTGCTCAGAATCATGCTCAAAAATCAAAGTGTCAGAATCTTGTCAAACTCAGCTTTAGATTGATGAGATCATCATTCTAAATCCAACAGTGTGAATGACACTCAAATCCGAGTTCGTATGAAGAAGTTAGAGCAAGTCAAAGTTCAAATTTGACTTGCCTACATGGTAGGATTGGGATGATGTGGCAAGGTCTTCAACCAATAAGGAGGCGTCAAGTGGTAGCCTTCCATTGGCCATTGCAAATCGCATATCGCAACAGTAGGCAGAAAAGGTGTCTCAAATTGACCCTCGATAGGTTGGGTTGCGATGGGATCAAACCGCAATCACAATCGGTGAAAGGGATTGGCGAGCAGGTATCGGCCCCGACACTGACATAGTTTGAGTTTTGAACGTGATACATTATTGTGTTGCAGTTTTATGTTCCGGCCAGTCCATGATATCGCATCACAAATGTTTCGTTGTGTTAAAGAGCCCATAGCCAATCACCGAATGCGACGAGCAATAAGAACCTGAACGTGATGGTTCTTTATGCCACAGTTTAATATTCTATTGGGTCTGCTTATATCACATCACAGTGTTCCACTGCTAAAACAAGGCCTTCTGCCCGCCTAAACTCACCAATCGCAATTTGCGACACGGCCGACATGATATGGCCAGTGGTGCAGAGAAATTCTTTCCTGGTTAGTGGATTTTGGGGCTAGTTTGTAGTTTTTTGTCGGATTTTGAGCGTTTTGTGGAAAGAATAATGGGAGAACTAGGAGAATTCATAACTCCTTCAGTTCTTATCCAAATTTGATGCAAAAATAGTCAATCCTAGTAGTTTTGAGTATTATGAACTCATTGAGACATGTTTTAGAGGCATCTGAGCATTGTAAACATACTTTTGATGTAATTTGAGCATAATAGAGAGGCCCAAGCCATTGGACGCTGGATCAAGGAGACATAACCCAGGAGGGGTGAACTCCTTTATCATGTGCTTGTTGTGTGTTATATTTTGATGTTCTTTGTTGTTATATTATTGTTGTTTAGCATATGTTTTTATGTTAAACTGTTTATAACATTGACATAAGAAACTCTCATGGGAATCTATTAATTATGCAAAAGTTTTGAATCCTTAAGCACTTGAAAAAGCAAATGATAAGCATCTTGGGTTTATTTCTGATTTGGGAATTAACACAACATTACTAATCTGCTACAATTCAGATCAGCAAAAAAAGGAGTCCTCGGGTGTCTTAAAGGAACAATTGATTTTGGTCTTAAGTATACTTATTCATCTGATATTGAGATGACAAGTTACTCAGATTGAGATTGGGCTCGTAATTCGGATGATAAAAGATCTACTACATGTTATGCATTCAATATTGGACCGAGGATTGTTTCATGGAGCAGCAAGAAGCAACCTAATGTATCTTTGTCATCTATAGATGCAGAGTACAAATCTTTGTGTGCAACAACTGGTGAAGATGTTTGGTTGAGGCGAGTTCTTCAAGATATTGGAGAAGAGTAAGAGAAGGCTATAGTGATCAAATGTAACAACCAAGGCTCGATCAAGTTGGAAAATAATCCAATCTTTCATGCAAGGACAAAACATGTTGATACCCAGTTTCATTTTATTAGAGAAAAGATATAGTTTAAAGATTTTTTCTTGAATATTCTAATACTTGTGAAAATGTTGTTGATATTTTCACAAAGCCGCTTGGGAAGATGAAATTTGAATTGTTTATGGAGATCTTAGGTGTAGAGATTAATCCTTTCTCCATTAAGGGGGAAACTTAGAAATAATGGAGAAAGGTTGTTTTGATTATGTTCTAAGATTAGATTTAGTTCTTATTTTCTAGGAGAATGTTGTGATCTCCCAAACAAAATGTAACCATTATATTTGTGGATGTGTGATTGTTTTAATCAATGAATGCAATGTTGTGGCAGCCTTAGTGCTCCTCACTTGAGTGTTGTAAGTTTCATTCTTAATTCAATTTCTCTTCCTATTATTTTGAGTGGTTCAAGCCCCATCAAGTTATAGGTTCAAATCTCATGGGGAAGGGTTGAAGGTGGGAGCTAATTGTGGGGGATAAGAACAACCCCATAGGGCATCCAATCTCAATCAAGCCTCATACAATGTTGATGGTAGCATCCCATAGTTAGGTAGATCCCTCTTCCCAACTATGAAAAAAAAAGAAAAAGAAAAAGAAAAGTACTAAAGGTTTAGTAAAGACACATACAATTACTTATCCTAATCACATTCCTTCAAGCTAATTGAACTAATAACATACATATCAAATATCATAATATACAAAACATAAAGATATATCATGGATACAAACATGAGTAGAACATCTCTCAATTATATTAGCAAAATGTTCAACATAACATAACTCAAAACAAAGCATCTAAATAAGAATTCTCACCTTTTCTTATCACAACTACTACAATAACAACATCAACTCTCACATATATATAAATGATTAAAGTGGTTACAAAAGATCCTTAAATATATCAAAAAAAAATATGCCTAGTGTAAGCCATTCATACAAAAGTGCCTCTGTATTTAAAGACATGCATAAGGGGTTAAAGATATTAGATGTAGAAGATGAATAAGGTGAATCACTAACCTCATGTACTTCAGGTTTAACGAAACTACACACTCAAGATTTTGTGGTCTCATGACTACAACATATTCACCTTTTACTATATTCTACTTTACATTTTTTTATCAAAACTAAGTCACATCATTATTTCCTTATTTGACCATCATTTCATTACAAATGTAAATGCATATAAATAATATTACAAATGAGTTGCTAGCACTTATCATTATAAGAGCAAATCAATTACAATAATTTCAATTATTATCACAATGTCATGCTACTTTAAATCATAAAACCATTTCATTTGGTTGAAATCATAAAACCATTTCATTTGATATCACATAAACTTAGACCAACATTTTATATAATAATAAAAACTAACTTCTTGATTAATTAATGATCAAAAATACCATGTTACCTAATGCTATGTGGAATTCAATTTAGAAAACAAAAAAATAATAAAATGTTACTTATTACTAGTGGGAAAAAATGTTGCTCAATTGAATATTTATCATTCATATATATATTAAAACAAAAAAATAATAAAATGTTACTTATTACTAGTGGGAAAAAATGTTGCTCAATTGAATATTTATCATTCATATATATATTAAAAAAAATAGTATTGAATTTGGTATCACATAAACTTAGACCAACATTTTATATAATAATAAAAAACTAACTTCTTCATTAATTAATGATTAAAAATACCATGTTACCTAATGCTATGTGGAATTCAATTTAGAAAACAAAAAAATAATAAAATGTTACTTAGTGGGAAAAAATGTTGCTCAATTGAATATTTATCATTCATATATATATTAAAAAAAATAGTATTGAATGAAGTTTAATAATTCACGAGAAATAACTAATATACTCTATTATATTTCTCCAGTTCACAGTATTTAAAATGTTAATTATTGTTTTTTCGGAAAAAATGTTACTCATTTTTAAAATGGATATTATCATATATATTAATTAAACACATATTAAAAAAAGTATGAAATGAAGTTTAATAATTTGAGAGCAATAATTAATTATATTTATAATTTTCCTATATAATTCACTATATATATTTTAATTAATAAACGAAATGATTTTATTTTTATTTTTTAGTTAATTTTAATTTAAATAGATAATATAATTTATTATATTTTTGCATATAATTCACAATATTTAATCATTATATATATTTTAACTAATAATTTTTATATATTATTTAATTAATTTTAATAAAAAATAAATAAAACTTAAATTTAAATTATTTAATATGTAAAATTAACATCTAAATTTTTCAAAAAAATGAATTTATTTATACATTCCAAACTATATTTAAATAAACAAACCCACTCACAAATACTCTCCTTAGATTATGCCTATGCTATTAATTTAAAATACAGTTGTCTATAATGCTATTTTTTGAAAGCCTTTCTGGTGGGTTTTTCCCGTCAAAATCCAGCAGCAATTTATTGGAATCGCAAGTTTGATAGCTAGTTTTTGCACAATCAAAGCGTTCCAAGTGTTTTTCAGGGCGCTGAATCCAAATATGCAGTTAAAAAATCATTTTAACTGCAACAAACCAATATTTAACCTCAATTTCTTCCGCGAGATTCCGTCACCAGAATCTCCAAAAACATCTAAATTTTTCAAAAAATTAAATTTATTTATACATTCAAAACCATATTTAAATAAACAAATCACCCACAAAACCATATTTAAATAAACAAATCACTCACAAATACTATCGTTAGATTATCCCTATGCTATTAATTTAAAACAATAATATTATTAAGCAATTCTGCCAGAGGACATTCAACCCACAACCGGCAAACGTACAAGGGGGAAGAAACAAACCCTAATATAGCTCATCACAAGACCCGGCGTTTAGTGACAGACAAACCCCTTTTGACAGATGGGTCCATTCTGATAAAAGCGATAGTAGGAAGCAAGGCAAAAACAGAAAGATAATGTTGTTTATTTTATGTATATATTATACACGAAGCTTAAGATATTATCTGAAGTTTTCTAGAGGAATCGGGAATATGTGTATATTCACAAGTGTTATATATACACAACTAAGGATAGTAAACTAACATCGAGGATATTCGTTTCCGGTGGGTTGGATTGTTATTTTCGCGGCGATCTCAGGGTTTTTGGGAGGAGAATTGGGAAGGGTTTCAGTCGTTCGATTCACCACACGTCCTTGAATCCTCGTTTCCAGGTATGAATTTCAGCAGAAATGGGCATTCAATGTCATGAAATTCACTTTTGTCTTGCTGAATTGACATGAAATGCAGTATGTGCAATTCTTTTTTGTGTATATTCTCTTTTGGGGCTTTATTTTTCATGTTTGATGAATGCAATAACTGAACGTTGTTTATCAGGACTCTGAGTACAGTAATGGCGGATATATTCATGGGGCGTATGAAGAGGAAGAACTTTAGTGAGGTGGAAGTTGATTCCTTCATAAGCGACGGCTTGGCACTTCCAAAAAGAGTGCGCCTGGTGAGTAGCTTCAGTCAATCTCTGTCGTGGTTTCATTAATTTCTAGGGTTTCAGAAGAGGGCTTTGTTCACCTGATCCGATTTTGGCTGCATTACCAATCTGATTAAACGGCAGCGCATTCTGGTTTGTGGAGTGTTTGCTGAGGTAGAAAAATGGAGAAAAGAAGAAAAAGAAGAAATTTATTTTGGACGAATACTTTTTGTTTTTGGTTCGCTTGTGAAATGTTAGGGTTATATTATTCATCGGATTAGAATGTCGGTGGTCTGAAAGTGTAACGGATGGTCGGAAATTGTGAAATTGTTCTCGTATGTGCTGGAGGGTGATCAGATCTCCAGTGGGTATTTTTTTCTTTACTGTTTTATTTATTTTTATCTTTGGATGATGGATCAAATGGATAAGTAAGTTTCGTTACCAGCCAGCATTGTGTTGTGTCGGGGCCACTGTCATAGGCAGTAGAACCCTAAAACATGAACCCGAGGGTACTGACAGTTGAAGAAACTACCAGTCTCTATAAACAGAAAAGTGGGATTTAATTAAAGTTCTAATTAAAATTTTGTTTAAATTTAGTATTAAACTAAATATGGAGTCTAGGCCCTAGAAGGCTGTTAAAAACATGTGTATTTATGTCAGTGTGTGCGCTTATGTCGACAAGCTATCGAGGTTCCCTTGTGCTGTGGGCAACTGCCGAAATTTAAAAACTCGTTCTTTTGGCAGTAAATTTGATGGATATTGATCATTTTTTTTTGTGTGGAATTTACTGAACCCTTCCAGCCATTGCAATTAAATTCTGAACCATTGTATTTCGTGATTATAATGTTGGGAAAGATATTTTCACGCCTTTTCGGTCAGTCTGGACTCTGTTGAGAGATCCCTCTGACGCTGGATATGTATTATAAAACAGGATCCAGATTTGCCAATCTTCTGTGGGGATCAACAAGGTGTAGAGATGCAAGGGGGTTTTCCAGTTGAAACATCAGAATTACCGCAGCCAGTCCAAATACCAGAATTGCAGCAGACTACTGAACCTTTGTTAATGGCCACAGAGCCAATGTCTGCGGTCCCTAATGATGAAAAAGCACTCGTGCTTTACAAGCCCGTAAATCCACCAGTATTTCCAGGTGGTCCAGCCGCTGGATCACCAGATCTTCCTATCAAATGTAACACAAACTCCTTATGGAATCAGAAGGGTACTGATCTTTCCCCACTATTATTGCACACTCCCTTTATTCCTTAAAGTTGTTCATTGTGTCTGTTAACAGCATGCGTTTTTTAATTTAGTTCCTAGGATACCTGTTATTTACAAAATCTGGAGGTTAGAGGACACCTTATATTATAAATACGGTTGAAATTGCAGTAAATTCTGTTGATCTGATTTCATCATGTTCTTTGCAAGCAGCTTGGCAGATACAGGCCAATTTGCCTGATCTATTCCGCTTTGCGAGACCATCGGACTCTGGAGCAATCTCTGTAAGTAGAAGGACATTAGACATTAAACCTGTAGATAATCGCCTTGCAGTTGTTCCGTGGGTGCCTTCTCAGTTTCAGAGGTCTACAGATCAGTTGACGTTCAATCAGAAGAACTGTGATGATTCTACTGAGAATGAAGAGCCAATGGCAATGGAGGATGAAGATATGGTATCGATGGAGGAGGACCCAGTACAACCACAGCAACCACTGACCTCATCCACTAGTCTAGCAAGCGAAATGGTCACTGATGGAATGCAGTGGCAGCAGCATTGCTTGACTCCTCAGACCCCTATCAACCAACCAGTGATGTGGTCGTACTAATGACTGCCACTTGACGTGGTATGGCTTTTATTAGAATGAGGCGCTTAGGAGACATTTTATCGCCCCAGTTCAAACTTTGTAAGGAAAGGACTAAGAAAGCAAAGATGATGGAACTAGAGCAGAGGCTCCCTTTCATGAAGAGGAACATTCAATTATGTTTAGTGGCTGTCACATTTTCTTCTTTCACCCGGGTCAAATATCTCTGTTAGGTTTTTGCTTTGGGGAATTACTAGAAGTCTACATTTTTATTCCTTTCTTTTGGCCGCATGATAAGATATAAATGTGAAGAAAATTCTATACGGCTTTTTATCTTCTACACTGTGAATTTGCAACACAGTAAAATTACAATCTGTATCTTGGTCTGGGTCCTGTTGAGAAGGTTCCAGAAAGTTAAAGATCCAATGCTGCCCAAACGATTTGTTTGTTTTCTCTTGATCTGTGAAGAGAAAGTCCGATGCGAGACTATATCACGAAGCAACTGACTGAGACATTATGGTTTATATTGTAACAAAAAATTTCCTTTAATTGAACATAAAGCCTATATCACGAAGCAACTGACTGAGACATTATGGTTTATATTGTAACAAAAAATTTCCTTTAATTGAACATAAAGCCGGGAAAACAATTCTGATTTTCAGTATTTTCATTATGGATTTGTTGTGGGAAATATGATGCAGTATGAACATATATGTTAATATTTACGTAGCATGGTATGGAAAAATATAATTTCCAAATTAGTATAGGTTTCTATATGCTATATATCTGTGGGCATGGCAAATCTTGAATTCCATGACTCATCTTGCACATGTGATACTATGTTTTTCGGCGATAGTTAGGGCATGCTGTGATATTTTCTCAATTCCTCTGTCTTAAGCATACACAGAATGCCCAGGTTTTTCTAAGCTCTCTACCGAGAAGCACACGATATTGGAAAATTATCACGAGTTTTTTCCCTAAACTCTTTCCGAATGAGAAACGCACATAACGAAGCTTTTCAAAACTCCTTTCTTTCGGAGTGGCACATAACCTTAGAAAATTAAAGAGGAAATAAAATAAGCATAGAAAATTTCTAAAAATTTCTATGAAGGGGGAGAACAATGTCTCCGAGGCCTATAGGACAGATCGTTGTTTCGTTATTTGATTGCTGTATTCAGCCCTTTCCCTTTTACTTTTCTTGTATTCAGCTTTTTTTGTTTTCCTGTATTCCATTTTCTGGAGAAGTTTAACAATAAAACAAAAACTTTTTTTTCTGAATAAATTATTCCAAGAGTTAGTTGTCAAAATATTTGCATAAGATCGATGTTTCGCTAAGCTCTTTTTTGTTTTTCTTGTATTCAGCTTTTTTTGTTTTCCTGTATTCCATTTTCTGGAGAAGTTTAACAATAAAACAAAAAACTTTTTTTCTGAATAAATTATTTCAAGAGTTAGTTGTCAAAATATTTGCATAAGATCGATGTTTCGCTATTTGATTGCTGTATTTAGCCTTTTCCCTTTTACTTTTCTTGTATTCAGCTTTTTTTGTTTTCCTGTATTTCATCTTCTTGTGAAGTTTAACAATAAAACAAACCTTTTTCTGAATAAATTATTCCAAGAGTTAGCTGTCAAAATATTTGCATAACTTTTCTCTGTTTTCTTTGAAATTTTTTTTAGAAAATGTTTTTCTGTTTCCACTTTTTTTAAAGATTAGAAAATACATTTTTTTATTCCCACATTTTTTTCACTTGATAAGAATTAGTCTTAATTGAGCAATAAGAATTTAGTTCTCTAAGAAATATTGGCTCTTATGTATGTTTTTTTTATGATTATAAATGGGATTAAACTCTTTAATATGGTATTTTTTTCCTTTCTCCCTAGCACTTTATCTCAAGTATGCTTGTGGAACTTATCCATAGGAAAAGTTTCTCTTTACAGTTTGTGAGACACATTCAAGCAAATACCCTATTTATTAAGCCATTTGTTATTTTGTCACATCTAAGTCTTTTTTTTTCACAATATGTTATTAAAGACCACCTTAGACCATTTGCCCTCTTCCATTGGTTCATTTTATTTTAAATACCTTATGACTTGCACCATACCAATTGCTTCAATAGGAGCAACACTTGTTTAACTTAACAAAGTACCATAAGAAACTGCATTTTTAATTTTTAATTTGTGTGTAATCCAACGCTTTTGATTTTTCTCAATTTGTTTCCATTGCATGTTGGAAATACTATTGGCTGACAGTTCACAACCATATAGAATCACTAAAAGCTGAAAAAGAGTTGAGTGGTTTTCGAGTCCCATAACTCTGTCTCTCTACACCTACTTGGAAAAACATAAAATGTTTTTCAACCCCCCAAAGTTATTTCTTTTTATAGCTGTCCCAGCTTAGATATCTATTGAAATCAATTCTGAGGTATTTGTAATCTGCAACTTCTTCTAGAGCGTTGTTTTCAAAGTAGAATTTACATTGGCTATGCTTTTTTTTTGTTAGAGAAAACCGCTACTTTTGTTTTGCTAATATTGAATTGCATCCCCACCCTTCTACAAAAATGCTAAAGGGAAAGTAAGTGCTCTTGCAAACCAAGAGCAGATTTAACAATCAAAATAAAGTCATCTGCATGCAAAAGAATCTTTATAACAAAGTCGCTCAAATAGACACTGTCACCCCCTTGTGAATTTAGTTACTCTTCAAGTTTGTCGATATATAAACCAAAGAGTAGGAAACAATGGGCAACTTTGTTTGACTCCAATATCACATTTAAAATTTCATAAATGCTTGCTGAAGTTCTAATTTTGACTTTCACCTCTTCATACAATCTATGCACTACTACTCTCAAATGCTTAGGAACATGAGGTTCCTCCATTCTATGCCAAAACTTAACTCTAAGAACAATGTCAAAGAGTTTTCTGAAATGAATTAACAAAGGCTTCTTTATTTTTCTCTCAAACTTTTTCAATAACGTGCCTTAAAGTTATACCAAGATCAACTATGGAATGTTTAGGTCCAAAACTTGTTTGCCCTTTAGCACATTTATGTTGACTTGCTGATTTTTTTCTTTTAGCATGCTTCCAAATAATTTTGCAAATACGAGATTTATCCTTATGGTCCAATAATTGGAGGGAGTATTGATGCCAACTCCCTTGAAAAGAGGTATTGCCAAACTAATTGCCCAATTTATGGGGAACCCTTGTTGTATGATTTTGTTGAAATTTTTTGTAATGTGAGATGCAAGAATTTTTAAGCCCCAGTTTAGATACTTTGCTTAAAGTTCAGCTAAGTATTTTGTTTTTCCAACACTTAGCTTCTCGACGTCCATATCTATTTCTTCAACTGTGAAGAGTTTAGTAATTTTGCAAATACGAGATTTATCCTTATGGTCCAATAATTGGAGGGAGTATTGATGCCAACTCCCTTGAAAAGAGGTATTGCCAAACTAATTGCCCAATTTATGGGGAACCCTTGTATGATTTTGTTGAAATTTTTTGTAATGTGAGATGCAAGAATTTTTAAGCCCCAGTTTAGATACTTTGCTTAAAGTTCAGCTAAGTATTTTGTTTTTCCAACACTTAGCTTCTCGACGTCCATATCTACTTCTTCAACTGTGAAGAGTTTAGTATTAGTGTTGACAAAGGGAGAAGGGTCAACCTTGGGATCCTGCTCATAAAATTGTTTTGCATAGCCAAACCATTTAGAAGCTGTAACACTGTTTTCAATTTGTATCTTTCTCAGTTGGAGCTTCTTACAAAATAATTTGGGGTTATATTTTTCAAGGAAGATTAGTTCTTCTCTCCTTGAAACCATGAAATCAATGTTTTTCTTTCTTAATATTTGTTAGTAAATTTTGAGGTTTATGTTATTTTTGTTTCTCTCTTTCTACATTTTCCTTGTTTTTTTGTATTCTCCATCAAACCAAGCATTAACTGGAAAACAATTTGTTTCAGACTTTTTAATTTATGCTCTTTTGCACTTTGCAAGTGCACTTTGAATTAAATGTGTTAATTTGTGATTATGAAGACCATGGATCATAATTTTATCTCAAAGAGCTTCTCTAGTGTTATTTTGAAGGTATTACAATTTTCTGGAGTCAAAAGAATTCTGCCCTTTGGGAGATCTTGTTGAACACACTGAGTTTTTGATGTTCCTTGCTTCTTTTCAGTCCAAAAAAACTTAAATAAATTGGCTTGTGATCTGATTTTAAACCTCAAAGTTCTTCAATCAAAACTTCCTCCATTTTCTCACACAAACCATGCGAACAAATTACATTATCTACTACACTTGCTCTATTGTAAGTAGTGCAAGTGTGATTATCAGACTTTGCCCATCTAGTCAAACCAATACAAATGACTAAATCAAAAGCCGAAAGCCCCACATAGAGTAAGCAATTGTTCACCAAAGTGATGACAATCTTTGTTTTCTGAGATTATTTTCCACTAATGGTTACTCTCTTCTATAATCCAGATAGGGTCGCAATCTTCTTTACAACAAAGAATGTTAGTTTGCTCATTTGTAATCCTAGTATTGAAATCACTTACTATAAGAACTTCACTTTGCTATGAATATGTTGCAATCTCTGCTTTTAAGACTGCAAATGAAACTTTGTGCTCAAGCCCTCTACTTTTGTAAGCTTTTAAAACTTGCAGTGCAAAATAACATGTTGCAATTCTGATGTGATTCCCATTTTTTGATATTTTAAACCAAATGAATTCTGTTTTATTTGCTCAAGTAAAAGCATGAGATGAGAGTAATTTAGGTGTATAACATGATTGAGATCAACATTTTTGTTTGAGTTAATGTTTACGAAGATAGGTGTCTCTTCCCAAGTTTTGGTCTTGGCAACATTTTCTCAAATGGGATTGCATCCATGTTGCCTCACGTTTCACTGGGTATCTCCTTCACTTCTGGTCTATGAGCCTTAAAAACTGCTCCTTTTAAGTTTTACAAGGTATTTGCCTCCCTTTTTGTTGATTTTTTAAATTGTCAATATGAATCTTTTTTAATCAATTTGTTTTTCAGTTCTATAATGATATTTTGTTAACATTTTTTTCCCCATTGGTCCATTGTTGACACATTGGGCTTCTGAAAATATGCATGTACTTTTATTTCAGAGGATTACATGGTTAGTATCGATGCATGGAAAATCGATATTTGGAATTTACTGACTGCTTCATCTGCTTATGAATTGATGCCTGACATATGCATTGGATGACCTGATTATAATGAAGTAAAAGGAAATTGTTTATTTAACTGATTAAAAATTAGTTTTAATTTTCACTGTATTCACTTTTCTCCATTTTTATGCTGAGACTGAGAGGTGCAGTACAGCCTAGTGTATGAAGATGTGATATAAAGTTCATTTAATTAAAGAGCATCATTTTTATACTGAGAGGCACACTACAGCCCAGTGTATGAAGATGTGATATGAAGTTTATTTAATTAAAGAGCATTAGTGCTGAAATCTTCAATTAAGATATGTTTGTTCTTCAAAATTTCTTAAAGTATATAATATGTAACCTAGAGTGATGAAATACAATTATATGTTTATTCTTCAAAATTTCTTAAACTATATACTTTGGAATGTAAAGTGATGAAATATAATTATATGTTTGTTCTTCAAAATTTTTAAACCATATAATCTCTAACCTAGAGTGATGAAATAAAATTATTTCTTTCTAAATTTTCCCTAGCATCACATTAGGAGAACAAACTCACCCAACTATAAAACTAATTAATTTGTCTGTAAAATGTTGCATGAAATTGGAATACCTACAAAACCTAGAGTGATGAAATACAATTATTTGTTTGTTTGGAATACTTACAAAACTAAAATCTTGTTTATAAAAATTAAGTAAACTGACATTATATTTAAATGTGCTTGTGCGAGGTAAATTTTATCAAAGAAAAAAATAATTAGTATTTCATATATATATATATATCAAGCAATTTAATATGATAATTAAAAATGTTTTTGTGTGATCTAAATTTTCTTAAACTAAAAAACAAAGTATATCTAAAATATAAATTACTTAAATTGATACCATAGTTAAAATTCTTTTGTGTGAGGTAAAATATATTCAAGTAAAAATTATTAGGTGATTTAGATATATAAACTAGTTTAAATCTATCTTAACTCCATATCTACTAATCACCAAGAGGAGTCAAATCTCTTTTCACTTAAAAGGAGATTTGCATCTCGAGAGCTTCGATCCTTCTATTTGGTAGGTTTGGAGTTAAAAGGGGTCAAATCTCTTTTCACTTAAAAAAGGTTTGTATTTCAAGAGTTTTGATCCCTCTATTTGGTAGATTTGGAGTTAAAATGGATCTCATATTTAATAAACATGAAAAATGACTAAAAGTGAGATTGAATAAGTATGAAGAGTCCGATTTAATATGGCATGAAAATTGAATAAGTATGAAGAGTCAAATTTAATAAGCATGAAGAGTGAATAAGTGTGAAGAGTCAGATTTAACTTAACAAGTATGAAGTGCCCGATTTAATAAACATGAAGAACTTAATAAGTCAAAGTATGAAGAGTCAGATTTAGTAAGCATGAAGAGTGAATAAGTATGAAGAGCCAAATTTAATAAGCATGAAGAGTGAATAAGTATGAAGAGCCAAATTTAATAAGCATGAAGAACTTAATAAGTCAAAGCATGAAGAGTCAAATTTAATAAGAATGAAGAGTGAATAAATATCAAGACTCAAATTTAATAAGCATGAAGAGTGAATAAGTATGAAGAGTCTAACTTAAACAAATATGAAGCTTCTAATTTAATAAGCATAAAGAATTTAATAAGTCAAAGTATGAAGTGTCGGATTTAGTAAGCATGAAGAGTGAATAAGTATGAACAACTTAATAAGTTAAAGTATGAAGAGTCAGATTTAATAAGCATGAAGAGTGAATAAATATCAAGACTTGAATTTAATAAGCGTGAAGAGTGAATAAGTACGAAGAGTTAGATTTAACTTAACAAGTATGAAGCGTCCGATTTAATAAGCATGAAGAGTGAATAAGTATGAAGAGTCAAATTTAATAAGCATGAAGAGTGAATAAGTATGAAGAATCAGATTTAATAAGCATGAAGAACTTAACAAGTTAAAGTATGAAGAGTCAAATTTAATAAGCATGAAGAATGAAGAAATATCAACACATTTAATAAGCATAAGAGTGAATAAGTATTTAGAGTCAATTGTTAATTTTTCTTTTGTTTTATGTTTTATATAAATTTAAGGGATCCAAATTTACAATCAACTTCAACTCATTCATATCTAGAATCATCAATATGTAAGCAAATGAAGAGAGATAAGCTTAGATATTATCTTAAATCATAAACAATGCAATATGTAAGTAGACAAAGAAATATTCCCTTAGATATTCCTTGAAGTCCTTGAAGTTGGTGGAGATTTAGGAGCATATGAATTACAAAGAATTTAGTAAGTATGAAGAGTGAAATTGTTAATTTTGACTTACTTTGATGCCATTAAATATCCAAATCTACAATCAATCAACATAAACTCACCTAATTCAATATATAAAGATTTATTAAGTATGAAGAGTCAATTGTTAAATTGGAAGAGTGAAATTGTTGATTTTGACTTTAATTGATATCCATTAGATATCTAAATCTACAACCAACATAAACTTAGTTCATTCAACATATAAGGATTCCTTAAGTATAAAGAATAAGGATTCAATATGTATGAAGAGTCAATTGTTAAATTTGATTTTGTTGCGTGTCTGTTAGATATCCAAATCTATAATCAATATAATCCCAAGTGGATTTTTGGCTCTACTAGTTTCACAGTATTCTAATCAATTTTGAACAGAAGTAATATAGAGCACACAATCATGTTGGTTTCACAATATTCTAATCAATTTTTGAACAAAAATAATTTAGGGCACACAGTAATGCATTCCTATAGTGGCCTCACAAAACATCCATAGTTCATAACAACCATAATTCAACAATTAACTCCATGGCTATTGAACTCAGAACAACCACATTTCAACAATTAACTCCAAGGCTATTACACCAAAATTTGTATAGTATCAAATTTTGCTAGCAATTAATAAATGATTTCAACCACAATCTAATACAAATTCTAACTTACAGGACTTGTCTCGGAGACAGTAGACAATGACTATACAAAGCTATGATAGTTATGTCCTAATAGTGCTTTAATCTAGTCGTTGTCTTCAACGATATGTCATGCTACCATAATTCCTTACAGTCACCCAAGGTATTTGTCTTAACCTTTGCTACATTATGAAATTATGCTTCACTGCTCATGTGGTTTGCAATCTCCACTACTTGTTGCAGATGACCCACAACCCTTTTGTACACTCAAGAATCAATAAGAAAGCACATATAATCGCTTCGTTATTTGCAATAATAGACGCGAGTTGCTCCAAGGGATTACAGTATAATAGGACAAAGAAGAAAGAGAAGACTAGTTAGGGTGGAAACTCTCCTCACCAAAACTAATCATAGAGAGGATTAGCTAGGGTGGGAACACCACTAGTGAAACTAATAAAAAAGAAGAGCTCTTAAAACCCTCATAGCCTCCCTTTAAAACCCTCAAAGCCTCAAGCTTACACAAACAAAAATAATCTAGTCCACAAT
Source organism: Pinus taeda (assembly GCA_000404065.3). NCBI lineage: Eukaryota > Viridiplantae > Streptophyta > Pinopsida > Pinales > Pinaceae > Pinus > Pinus taeda. Next base: position 48,040 of record APFE030394874.1, read on the forward strand.
GATGAGAAAATGATTGTATCTCTCTTGTTTATAGATTCCTTGTGGGTTTTTTATTTTTTATTTTTTTTTTAATGTGAGAAACTACAAGTGTGGCTCCCACTTCTAGTATTTTCTCAGCGACCCCAAAATTTACCCAATATTCTTCCAAAACATTGAATAATGAGTTTCCCATTTTATCAATAACTATAGCCTACAAGGTAGGTTAAGTTACTTAGTTCTCTTTGAGCATTTAATCAATGAGAAACATTAAAAAATATTCCCTTAAATTTTTAAAGTTGGTAGATGTTTAAGAGTATATAAAAATATTATAAGTATAAAAAAACTCAATAAAATATGAAAGTATATTAATTTTGAACTTATTTCATGTCCATTAAATATCTAAATATACAATTAACATAAACTTAGGTCATTCAATAGGTAAGTAGGTGAAAAAAATACTCTTAAATCTTTGAATTTCCCAGACATTTAAAAATATATTAAAATATTATATATTCTTAATGTCCATTAATGTGAGGTTTTGAGAAAATATCTCTTTACCCATTTGATGACTTGAAATTATGTCCATTGTAAATTCTGACATCCAATGGATATGAAGCAGAGTCAAAGTGAAATAATTGAGTTTTTTTTAAGTTTGGGTTTGAATTTTACAATTAAGTTAAAGATGGTTACATTTATATTTATTAATATAAATTGAATGATATGAGTTTGGTTATTAGATTATATATTTTTAAGTTTTCACAATTTAGGAGGTTTTGAGAAAATATTTTTTTACTTTAGTTTATATCTATGGTTAATTTTAACATTCAATGGATATGTAAATTCAAATTCAAACAATTGACTTTGTTTAATATGAGTTCCAAATTTATATTTGACACAATGATCTTTTCATATATATATATATATGGGATAATCTAAGTTTATATTTCGTTATTGGATCATACAACTTGAGTGGGCCTAATGGTTAAGAGCATGTGTTTCCTCCTAAGAGGTCACGGGTTCAAAACCAGAGGGGGGTAGAGTATGTATGCCTTCGTAGACTTAGCAGTCAAATCGGAGGTGGGTCCCTTGTCCCACAAACAAGAGGGTCTCATACACCAATTTGGTGTCTGGCTTGGCTGTGACCTTAAAAATGGATATTATTATTATTATTATTATTACAAATCAAAATTTAATCACAAACCAATTTAAACAACACACAAATCAAAAGATTTGACCATAAAATTATTCACAAACCAATTTAAACAACACACAAATCAAAAGATTTGACCATAAAATTATTCACAAACCAATTTAAACAACACACAAATCAAAAGATTTGACCATGAAATTATTCACAAACCAATTTAAACAACACACAAATCAAGATTTGACCATAAAATTATTCACAAAATTCCAACCATAAAATTATTCACAAAATTCCAACCAAAAATCTTAAAAAAAACTCCAAATAATTGAATCATCCCTCTTCCTCCCCATGAAAACAGAGGAAAAATGTCTTAGCGTTGACACGTGGAGGTTGACAAAGGAGAAATGTCTTGGAACTGGCACGTAGAGGTTGATCGAGGACAATTGTCTTGGTATTGGCACCGGGAGGACTTGCCATAATTGACTTGTGCTTCCCCATGCTAAACGTCCCTTGAACCTGTCCTCCCTCCAGAGGTTAGTCGACACCTATCATGCCTCCCCATCATTCCATTGAGGGGAGGCCCAACATGGGCCAGAAGAGCTCGTGTAGCATATTATTTTAATAATATATTTTTATGCATTTATAACATTTAAAACTGTAAAATAGGCAATGGTTTCCTAGAAAATTAAGTAAAAATAGATTTTAATATTAAATCATTAGAGGAAATGAATTATAATCATTAAACCATCAAGTACTTGTCCCCTAGTTTTAAAATGGTTGACCGTTGATCATAACACATTATGTTTAGCTTATCGCTTGGTTTTTGAATAATTATTTTTAACTCATCGTATGGTAGTCGAATGGCCAATTATAAAATCCACAATACATAAATTAACCATTAAATCCTTAATCATTTAAAAATCATCCAATGTATAAATAAGCATCAATCATTTTAGCATTATTATTAAATTATGTATCAGAATATTAATTTTTTTAAGTTTAATGATGGATTAGAGTGTTAATAACATATACATTCACAAGTTAGTGGAATAATGTAAAAAAATAAATTTTGTTTATTTAATTTTAAATAACTAAAAGTTTTTCAAGGTTTTTATTATAATATAAATATCAAAATTAAATATTGATAAAATAAAAGTTATGATAATTAAATCATGATTTTATATAAAGGTTTTGGAATTAATAATCTTTACAAAAAGATAAAAAAAGATAAATAGAAGGTGGAAAGATTATTATGGATTTGAAAACAATTATAAATCAATAGATTTATGAATATGACACAAGAAAGAACAATATTGTTATTTTATATTTATGTGAAGTTTAAGGATGCAATATTTTTAGGGTAGATTCAAAAGATTTCTATAATTTATAATATGAAAATAAAAAAAATACATTTTATCCTATTCTCCTCACAAAAGTAAGCATTTGCCCCCAAAATAATATGACTAAATAATTAATATATAAAATAAGTTATACAATATGAAAGTCAAAATGCTTTCTAAAATTGATTCAAACTCCAGCGAAAAAAATCATGTTGGCTCATGTGGATGGCATAATGATGTCCAATATTCGATAAACCATTAGAGAATAGTGAAGAGATCATTTGACAAAATAAGGATAATATTAAAAAATATTATTGCATCCAAACTCAAAGAGAAATTATTGTGTAATAAAGAGAGGGGAAAAATGAAAATTAAGATATTATAAGAAGGTGAATCTTAATTCAAATGATCAAAGGTATCTCTTTGTTCTAATAAATGCAAAAAATAAAATAGACATTGTTAAAATAAAAACTAATTCTTATGAACTTCATATTTTTTTTTTAAATGAAACTGTTAAAATGTATATTATAAATAGTTGGTTGCATGGCCAAAACCTCTTACATTCTTCTGAAAATTCATAGGCTTTAAAATTTGAGTATATCCAGAGCAAAATTTTCTTGTCTCTGTGGGCTTTCTAGACTACAATTCTACATTGGTATCTTCCATAAATTTTAAAAGAAACCCCAAAAAGAGTGCATACTCGCAATACATTAGTTAAACATAGAAAATTAAAATATATCGAAGGACCCAACTTTTGGAACAACTACCATATTTTCCTTAGGGCCACCAGGTGCGTTGTCTTCATGCGGGTGCAGGCAAGATAGTGGGGTGCAGGTAGGAAGGAGGGTCTATTCTGTTAACTTGCAACTTTAACACTAATAGTTACTCAATTTCCATAATTACCAACTTCTTTTCTAACTTACTTTGCAACCATTTACAACGTTTTTCCAGCAACTAAAACCTCGCCTCTTTTTCATTCTTCGCTAGTTCCAACCTCCTGTTGTACATTTCCATCATCTCCACCACTACCTTGGACATGTTATCAACATTCTAGTGCCTCGTTTCTAGTCATTCACCTCTGATTGTTCTTCTGAAATCACTAACTCTTTCCTTTTTATGCTCATTTTGTTAATCCACAGGAAAAGCTTCAGTGCAACTATTTCTTGCAGTGCGCTCTTGAGAGTCCATTCAATAAATACAAGCGAGGCATGAGAATGGATGTGTCAACTCCTGAGGGGAGAGTTAATATTCAAATATGCCCAAATACAAAATCTGACAAAGCGGACTGGATCTACTATAGGAATAATGTCTCAACTTGAATTACAAAGCCTTGCATTTAAGACCATAGTGTAAAGCAATGAAGTTTGAATCGTTGACAAATTGTACCAACCTATATCCATACATTCTTCCCTTGACAATTGTCGAATAAACACAATCTTATACTCTTGCAGAGATGGTTGTTGTACACACCACATCCATATGTTATTGATTTCCTTCAGCGTTCTCCAAAAGTGAGTTGCCTAGTGCCAAAGTCACCATCGTTGGAGAAACCTTCAAAAACATTAATATGCCTTTTTTTAAAGAATGTTGGCCAAGTTGGTCGACAGATTTAGTTGGGTACATTAGCAGGAACCTCATGGAATTGGATATAAGGTCCTTTGATTTTGGTTTAGCTTTAATGTTCCTTGCCTCAACCTTATCCCATGGTTGGAAAATTTGTCTACCTCCATATTTAGATGTTTATATATGTGGATGAAGGCTATCTCTTCAAATTTCTTCAGTTGCAAGGCGATCCTTTTAAAAATTTTGGAATTAGGAATTCCTTGCTCAAATTTAAATTTGAAACTTGCCTTATGACAATCATCAAGTCTCTTAAAACCGTCATTTTGTCTATGCCTTTATTGATAGCGAGCTCCAAGGTTTTTCCAAGTGCCAAAAATCAACCAAATTGTTAGTTAATATACCTAACCCCCAAGCATAATTAATCTCAATTTGCTCTTTGGGCCAGAAGATCACCCCTCCCGCTCGTGCCTCCCCTCTCATAAGCTCTATATTGAATTTGGTTATTGATCAATTTTCAAAACACCTTTGGATAGAAGAATTTGTTATTGTTGTGACACAAAAAGTTAAAGATGAAAAACATACCCTTAAAATATTTTGCATGCATTGAAATTTCATTATAAAACAATAAAAAAATATTATAGGACCAACTCTCCTATAATTAAAAAAATATATATTACCTTGTAATCAACAAAATTTAATGATTTTTTTATATTTTTTATATTTTTAAATACAATTCTAAAAAACTCCCCGTAATTATTTATTTTTTGAAAATTTAATAGTTCATTTAATTTTAATGAATATTAATCATCATTTAATTAAATAAAACCCTAATATAAAATAAATTACCAATAAAAAATTACAATATTTACTTAATATATTTTAAAATATAATTTTTAAATTAAAATTTTAAAATAAACAAAATTCGTATTTGCACAATGATTTTAGCTAGTGCTTTCCCAAAACTATTATGTTATCAAATTAATCAATGGAAGTGGAACAATGGTCAGACCTTTCATTGTAGGTAGTGGTTTGGGGGGTTTTGGAATGGGAAAATGGATGTTTTAATAATCTAATTAAATATATTATATAATTTATTTGTTGGTTTTTATATTTTAATTATTATTATTTTTAATAAATAGGATGATATAAATATTAATTATATTGGAAAGTATGGGGTTTAACAGTAAATTTCAATAGTAAATTTAAATATTGGTTTAAGTTTCATAACCATATTAAATAGTAGACAATATTGTGCAAAAGGCAATTTAGGCAATTTGAACATGATTGTGCCAATTCTTATATGTTTTAAATATTGTAAAAATAAAATAAATAGATAGAGTTCTAGAAATAGAATAAACAATTTAATCAAGAAATTTAAATATGGGGATTAATTTTTGGGAGAAGATTTTACAATAAATTGAAATCTTATAAGTGTCTTACATGTCTAATTCCTATAATTCCCACCTATATCTTAGACGAAAATCCATGCTAATAATTTACTGTCAAAAAATTAAAAAAAATATTTGTTTTCTATTCTAATCAAGATGTTCTCCTTTGTGATTATTACCATATCAAATTATGCATTATAAAAAAAATGTTAAAAGAATTCAACTTTTAAGAATATTTCTTATGATCCTCACCAAGTGGTTTATAACGTAAGGGTTGCAAGTGGTTTATTTTCATACCTTCATCATATTAATGTATTTAAAGAAGAATAGATAAATAAAGCTTGGATCGAAATTTTACAAGTAATAGAACATCAAATAATTGTAGAGCAGTTAGTAGACATTGATGAGGTGGAGTTATCTACTGATGAAATACATGATCTAATTAGGACAGCAATATAAGAAACTATGGACATAAATTCACCTTTGCCCCAAATCAAGAAATTGAAACTAGAGAGTAAAAGTAAGGATCGATTAGAAGCGTCAAAATAACAATTGTATGCACCTCTGCAACAAGTATATCAACATTGTGCACCAAACTATATTTGTGGAATAAAACAACAAAATAATATGATGGCATTGTTGGAAGAAGAGTAGCAGCAAGGAACTGTAAAGGAACACCAAGAAGTGTGGTCACAATATGTGAGAAGGAACAACTCAGAGGCATGGCAAAGACAAAGATGCAAGACTATGACAAAGGAAAATATATACAGGACAAAATGTTGCAGAGATTGTTATGTTGAGAATTTTGTTGTGATGCAAGGCAGAGGTAAGACTTCATGACAACAAAGGCAAGACAAAGACATGATGCAAGGCAGGGAAAGATGCAAGGCAAAGACATGGAAAAATATTGTGATGCAAGGCTATTTGAATATGAATGCAAGATTACATTATTGCATACTATTTATTTATTTTATTGACATGAAGAATATGAATGTGACATTTGGATACGATGAAATTCATGTTATGTATTTTAATATTCAAGAGTTTAAGCAGTTTTGAAATTGAAGAGACACCTTTGGAATGCAAAGAGACAAGTTTTCTCATTTCATATTCATGTGAGTGTAACACGAATAGCCATCGATGTTCATATATAAATTTGTGCAAGGTTGGAGACCTAGTTGGTTAGAGAATTAAAGAATGTGTGAGTTGATTGAGGTGTTATGCATTAGTTACCTGGCACATATGAAGCTTATGTGAAGCCTATTTGAAGGGAAGAAGAGGAAGAGATGAAGATGGAAATATGCAGAATTGATGACTAAGTAAACCATCACATTGTTGTTTCTTGTTTGCATAAGGGGATTGTAGTTTCCTTTCAAGTAGTGGCTTGATAAATATCAGGTTGGAGCCTGTTGAGCTAGGAGCCTCATGTGGGTTGTAGCCTACTTAAAATATATGGGAGTTGGAGCTTCCTTGCATGTTGTAGCTTGCAGAAAATTGAGGTAGCGGCCTCCTGTAGGTTGGAACCTACTGAAAATTAGATGTAATAAGGGAATAGGAGCTTGCCGTTGCATCAAAACAATAACAAAATCGTGGTTTTTCCCTTTATGTATAAATTCCTTGTAGATGCAAAACTGCTAGTGTAATTTACTAAAACAAAAGACTTGAATATAATCTACTCATTAGCGAAAAGCAAATCACGATCAAGAACACAAATCATTAAAATAGATCAAGATTCAACACACATACACAAATATATATCTAGTGGAAACAACCTGCTCAAAACCCCTTACTATTTGTATTGCATTAATCAAATAATATGGATGAATACAATATGCTCTGCTCAACCTGCATAAGTATTTTCTATCCTCTACCTGACTGAACGATCTTAGCCAATACTTAGCCAAATTTCAAAGCCTCCAAGCTCTTATTTCCTTGCGTTGTTTCCTTGGGAATTAGGCCCCTATTAATTAGGGGAAAATCCTCAATGAGAATTGTGCAATACCTTTAGGCCTTCCTTTGACTGCATGCATGACCTGTACAATTTGGAATATTCTAAAACTGATAGTACATTTCCCTTGAACTCCAATCTCAACTGGGTAACTTGAATTTTGTGCGTGCATGAGTTAATTTAGGTTGATTGATCAGTGAACTAGTTAAACACTGAAGTTGCACCCCACTAATAGACCTCCAACTAGTTCTTCCAACGGTTGGAACTAGTTTAACTGACCATAACTCATTTTAACTTAATTAAATTTCTACAACTGAAATTAACTCAACCTAAAATTTCGAAATCATTGTACACAACTCAAGTTCTCCCTCCAAATCGAATTAACTAAGCGAACTGGGTGATAATAACTCAACAAACTCATTCAAATTGTCTGCTTATGTGGAATTTTGATTTTCTCTTAATTTAATTAAGGACAAAATTAAATTAGGAATTTCTTGCTTCATTTTCAACACTTTACGGGTGTCCACTGATATTTGGTGTCCATATGTATTGTTATTATGTTTTGATGTGATGTTTTGGCTTGCTTATTACTTGTTGTTCACATATTCAATCTGTTGGTCATTATTTGTTAAGTTTCTCATTTAATGTTTCAGTTAATGAGTTTAAAGAAAAGAATTTTAATGTCCATGAATGGACTAAACGGATCCACCCCCCCCTCAGTTTAGTCAAGTTTTCCTCAAGATCATTGTTGGAAGTGAGGAAGATGATATATTTGTTGAAATGACTTCAACCAAGAAATTGACCAAAAAAAAGCTGAGGAAGAGCTTATTGATCAAGTGTCAAAAGATGAGCCAACTACATCAAGATTATTAACATCAATGGATTATAAGAATGGAAAATATAAGATGCCTTTCTTACAATCCATGGTTGATAAACCTATCAAAGAATTGATTACTAAAGACTATGATTCTTCAAAAAAATGTGTTGATATTGAAAAAATATTTTCACAAGATAAAATTGATTGGTACACACATATTGGAAAGGAAGTTGCTAGAGACTTAATACAATCATCTAAAAAAAAAAAAGGTTAAAGAAAAAACTTGTTAATTTGTGTTGTAGCGGCTACAACCACCCTCCAAATTTTTTCTTTTGCTTCGTTTTGGAGCCTCCCTCCTCGAAATCATCGCAACTATCCTGCACTGATCAGGTACTTGTGTTTATTTGAATTCGTATGTCACTTAATAGCTTGTGTTCAACTCGCTTGTCCTATTGGTCAAGCATAAGCACACCTAGCACTTGGTTCACATCCGGTCAATCGGCTGTTAGGCACAATTGCGCAATCTTGAAGGGAAGTTTGTCTTCCCCTCAAGAATTGCGCAGAGAAGCCCATCAGCTGCCCTACACTTAAAAATTTCGTAGAGCATCCCAGCCAGCCTTGCTCTGGAAATTGCGCAGAGCAGGCCAGTGGCACAGCTCTCCAGAAATGCGCAGTTCTATCCAGCTGGCACTGCTCTCCAAAATTGCGTAGAGCAGGCAGGCAGCTGCACTTCCCTCCAAAAATGCGTAGAACTAGCCAAATGCACTGCTCTTCAGAAATGCACAGAGTAGCCCAGGCCAGCTGCATTTTTCTATGGAAATGCGAAAAATTGGCTAGCTGAATTGCTCTCCAAAAATGTGTAGAGCAGCCCAGCATCACTTCTCTGGAAAATTACGCAATGTTGGCTAGCCAGCCAGGGCCAGTCAGCCTAGAAACAGTGCAAAAGTTTTCCCTCAGTGGTTGTCTGTCGTATGTGCCGGTAGGTTGCCTTGTTCGCACCAGAATTGCGCAATCTTTCCTTGCATGTCAGGTAGATTTTCCCAAGAAAACAAAAAATAAAAAAGAGAAAAAACATCTCTTGATTTTAGGGATCAATTTTTAGCAATAGGAGTTACATGCAAAGTCGTTTTTAGAAACTTCCTGCCAAATGTCGCATTTTCCTAGATTTATGGCATGCAAATCATAAACCTTAATTTCGCTAAATCTATTTAAACGACGCCTTAGAGCTCATTCTTCACATTCAATCTTGGAGCTCTGGCATTCTCAAGGCATCTAGGAACCTTCGGCATAGTCGGCGCAACTTTTCCGAGCAAGTTTTTCTTTTCATGCCTTTTGCCATTTTTTCTATTGCTTTTTAGTTTTGGGCTTGTATGAGCATTTTTTCCTTGGTTTTATTGAATGATCGTTGGTGTTTCAATGTGTTTTAGCTTTTATAAGTGTTGTTTCAAGTTTTCCATTACCTTTCCTTAGTGTCACATGCATAACATTGTTTCTACACTCACAATCTTTGTTGCGGTGACTCAATTCACGAGCTTCTTGGTTTTTCTATTTGACTAATTTATGCACTTGCTTGAATTCCATGCATGACTATTCACTCATATCTCCACCATCATTGCACACAAATTTAGTCCTTCGCATTTTCAAGTTTCCATTGGGCAGATTCAGGCGGCCTTGACCTAAATCTTGTCTCTCTTAGCATGCTTTGCGCATTCCTGGCAGTCAAGGCTCTACCTTGCCTCCACGAATTGCACAGAGGTTGCTCACACTGGCTCCCAATTGTGCTCTGCACAATCCTGTGAGGTAGTGCTCAGTCCTACCCATTGGAGCTGCACAATGCACAATTCCCACTAGCAACCTAACTAGATTGTTCTGCGCATTGCGCAGTTTCAATCATCAGTCAACCTCACTAGACTACGCATTGCATAGTTCTAGCCAATAGTGAGCCTCATTGACAGCTAAGACTGCACAATGTGCAGTTCTAGCTGACAGTCTCCCATCTTCCCGAAATCATGCAATCTTGCCCAACAGTCACCATTTTGTTGCCCGATTGATTCTCGAGTTGCTTGATGTTTTTTAGCTGACATTGTCTTCCTTGAATATCTTCTTTATCTCTAGGTACCATAGGATTTTGAGCATCTTCTTAGCAGTACAGGTATCATGGCCTCCAAGAGAGCTGGATCAAAAGACAGTTGAAAGTTACTGGGAATGTGGTTGAGCAGGGATCTATGAGCTTGCCCATGTGTTAATGTCAGTCATTTATGTCTGTCACCAATGATCAAATATGCTTTTACCAAGTTTTGTTCGGGGTCTCAAGGTCAAATTTTATCATGTTATTAGGTTTTTAGAATAAAATTTGGTCACTGGTTAGTTTGTCTAGGATTATCTCTATTCTCTTAAGAATTTCACATGTCGGTCGCTTACATCACTCAGATGAGTGTATCATCATAAAGAGAATAACATCATCATGTCAGTCATCACCATCATGGTTTCATTCAGTCTAATGTCTCCATTAGGTCATTAGGTTTTCAAGGTCTCCAACACTTCCATTTCATGCATAAAAATCTGACATAAGATGAGCTTTGATAAGCATCTCTTTTCAATAAATTCTGATGTAATTTCACAAGTACTTCATAGCTACAGTTTCAAGGTTCCAAAAGAAAGAAGGTTCACTGTTCAAAAAAGATATAAAAAAAGTCCAGGTTACAAATGTCCAAGGTTGTCAAGTTAAAAAAGAATGAAAATCATGTTTGAAAAAGGTATGTGGGGCCATTTTCACTCAAAGGAGAATCATTCCATGTCTATAAAAGCCCAAAAAGTCTCATACACACTTCATTTGCATCCCTACCTCGTTTGGTTCTTGAGCTCATTCCTCAGGTGAAAAAACACGGGTTTTTTTGGCTCATATTGGCAAAATTTGTTTGGCACTGTGCTTCTGTGAACTGCGTTGTGTTTCTGGGAGAGGTGTTGCGCTTAGAAGCACTGCGTTGCACTTCTGTGAACTGCGTTGTGTTTCTGGGAGAGGTGTTGTGCTTAGAAGCACTGCGTTGCGCTTCTGTGAACTACGTTGCACACAGGACAAAGTCTCCCGAAACTTGTAGAAAATCACTCAAATAAAAAATTTAAGCTTGTATTCCAATTTCTTATTTCTTTAAGCCATTTAGCAAGTAAGTACACTCATTTCACTCCCTCTTTTCCTTTGGAAAAACAAATAAATGATGGTGAGTTTAGTCATCTAGGGTTTGTATGAATTTCATGTTTTGAAGCTTGTAAATGATTAGTTGGAACATTCAAAACCCTAGAAATTGTTATCCCTATACCTCTATTTTCATACAAATCACCATATCATCCACCAAACAAATCATTTCCCTTCAGTTTACTTCACCTTCTTACAAACCCTAGCTCTTACCTATCAAATTGAGCAGCTTCCTTAGCTAGGACTATTTTTAAATTTTCTTTCTCATTTCCCTCCATTTAACTTCCTAAAGATTTCTAAAACCCCTGTCCATATCCCAAAATTTCCCTATTACCATTTCCCTTCCCTAACTCCCTCATTTCACCAATTCACTCATTTCTCACTGTTTTTTTTCCATTTTCCTGTCATCTAGGGTTTTCAAAATGGAAGGAGATTCTTCACCATCAGAAAAGAGAAAACATCATAAATGGGGGAGGATTCTAAGGTATGAGCCCACAAATTGCAATGAGATCAACTCTTCACCATTCATTAGACAGTGCTTTGAAGATGTTAGTTGCCTAGGGTTTTGTCAAAGAGTGGGTGAAATAGGTTTTCATGAGCAACTCACTGATTGGATTGCCACCAATCTAAAGGGAGAAAAAGCCACCATAGTAGGGATTGATTTCAATTTCTCAGTTGCTACCATCTCTCTTGCCACAAGGATACCAAATCATGGGGAGTATTGATTCAAAGGCATGAGCCTATACCTTGAGAAATAAAAAACTTTCCTAAAATCACCCTACAAAGAGGCTCATTCATACATCATTCCATTCAGATACCTGTTGGAAAAGTATGCATCATTGATGAAGGTTGTAATGAAGTTTTTCACTTGTGAGGGGAAATTTTCCAGATTGTATTAATACCACATTAAGCCGCTAATACACTTCACAACTGTGAAACCTCTTAACATGTGTAACTACTTATGTAGAATTCTCATCAAAATGTCTAAAAAGGTACAAATGAAAAACAAAGAGCATGACCCTAGCATTCTCTAATCACAGATAAAGGATGTAGTCCTCCATCAATTGGCATAAAAGAACATAGCATGGGATACCTTCATTGAAACAGCCTTGCAGAGGCATGAAACTACTTCACCAAGCCATCACCAAGAAAAATTAGCATAGACTATGGAGGTAGGGTCATCAAGCAAATTAGAGTAGGTCCCCAAGGCACCTAGACCCAGCGTGACCAAAATATACCAGAGAGGAAAAAGACTTGTGTTTACTTCTCATGTTGAGAAAAGGGCCAAGCCTTCTACATCAACACAATAGGGACCACATTTGCAAGATGAGGAACTAATTGAGCATGATTTTGACCTAGTTGACTTGGAGGAAGTAGATGAGAATTTAATCTTGCAACAAGCTATCAAGAAGGATTCCAAAATTAGAGAGCTCATGGACAATTTGGAAAGGGCCAGATTTATCATTTCTTTCCTTGAGCAAGAAAACTGTCAACTCAAGACCAAATAGCTAATCATGGAAAAAGAGAAATCCCGGATGTGGAAGCAAGAGGTCAAAGGTAAATCATTTTTAGAGCATGATGAGCACGATGAACAATAAAATTAGGTTTTAAAGAAGAGGCCTAGGACAAAGGGTCTCAAAAGAGCATTGCAGAAGGAGAAATGCCAAAATCTACTTGATGAGGACTTGGATATTGAAGATAGAATTGCTATGGAAATCAACGAAGACAAAGAATATTGGCTAGGAAAATTAAATGGCCATATAGAGAAGATTCTTGACAAGGATAACAGGTATAACCAAATGTTGAGGCACATGGCCCACCACCACCAAACCGGAAACAAGATTATCAACATCAAGGTCAAGCAAATGCAAAACAAGATGAAGGAAACCATAAAAGGAAAAGATGAGAAGGAAAACTTGGAGATGCTTGCTGAAGCATCCATGAGAGCATAATATACCTCATTTGGCACTTTTGGACCAATTTTGTGAGTTTTTTAAGCATTTTTTGTTTTTGGTGAAATTTGGTGCAAAATTAAGAAAATACACTAGTACAAAAACGCAACGCCTTGGTGTTGTGCTTTTTCCTCAGAGCTCCAAATGACAAGATGTTTGAATTTATAGAAATATGATGGCCTCCTCTCAAAACCCATTTCCTCATATTTTCCAGACGGGGCTCAAAGTTTGAGAAAAATGAGAAAAAGTGGTCAAAAATCAACATTTTGCCCCTCTTTTTGATAGGCGTTGCGCTTTTGGAGACACCTTGGGAGAATCAATTTTTGAAGGTCTTACCATGGGTCATTTTAAAAATTTCAAGATGTTATGGAAACTAGACAAGAAAGGCTAGTTTAACGTTATTCCAGATTTCAAATTTGAATTCAGGAAGGCACCTAAACATGGTCTAAAAGTTGGCGCTACACTTCTCCAATTTTATGAGATTTTAATTAAAAATTTCACAATGTAATTTCTTAGATTTCTAGTTTGGCTTGGTAAAAGGTAACTTGATGATGTAACTTCATTATTTCAAAGTCTAGATGATGTAATAATGAATAAATTAGCATGATATGTTGTTTTTATGGTTAATTAGGCCTCATAAATGAAGCAAAACTCAAATCAAAGTCTAAGGGAAGAGTTTGTTTTTGACCTTCTCACTCTCACTTGTTGGTTGAGAGATTCTTAGAAATTGTTCCACCACTTAGGGATTCGACCCCTGCAGGTGGGGAAAATTTTTGTTTTAGTCTATATGTATCATTTCTCATTTAGAGAGAAGGGTTAGACTTCAGAGGAGAGAATTTGTATCTTATGCTTTCACTCAGCTAATCAAATGAGTAGTTACAACTATTTTTCAGGAATTCAAGAGCAATGAGTTTGTGATGTTGTTTTCTTTCTATGTTAGTTTCTTATGAATGAATCCATATTTCTTAACATGTTTTTCTTTCCTTAGTGATTTTCCTTATAGTTATATAGGTAGAATTCTTTATATTTAAAGCTCTGTTTATGTGGAAAATCATTTCTGTTTATTTCTTCTCCTAGATTAATGCATTCATGGTACACATGCTCATTATGATATTCTAAGATTTTCAAACCCTACACTACATTGACCAAACTCTTAAATCCATCACAAGACACTGTTATCTTTCTCCTCTTTATCCCTGCTACTGCAACCCTTTGAGACCTTGACCTAATTGTTTTTTCTCATCCCTGGTCCAACAACCCAAAAACCCTATATTTTCAAAAACTCATCTAAAACTATTATATCTAGCCTAAAATCCATTTCTCTTCTAGTCACTGACTGTGAAATCCTTAGAGAGATCCCTCTCTGGTTTAGCAAGGCTAGCTGTTGAACTGCAAGTAGTTTGAAGTTACCTCTTTCGATCTCTTGCTCAGCTTGGGACATTGTGGGGGATAATACCGTGTACACAGACACACACCTGTCCATTGAGAAAGACATCAAGATCACATGGCAAGGCATTAATACTATTTTCTCGGGTAGATTTGAGGAGAATCGGGAGGATCGACAGGTCTATGTCAATATTCATGATCAATATTGTACAAGGTTGCATGCAGGATTCTTGTGTTCCCATGCATAGATGTGATCCACTGGATTGTCTCACACACTGATCCTGAGACAATGATATTGAGAAGTGTCAGTGGAGCAAAGCTTGCTTCCTTCAGGAGGAATATTATCAGTAGATGTATCATTTGCCACTATTGGTGAGCAGGATGTATGCACCATTATACACTCCCAACAACAACATGAATACAAGAGAGATCATGAAGAATTGGGTAAGGGAACCAGCAAAGTTCAAGACGAGACCCAACCAGATATACAAGACGAAGACACTCAAGAAGGCTTACTAATTCTTGGTCATCTTCACATGCCACTTGTATGGCCAAGGGAGTACAAAGACCTTCCCGTAGAGTTGGGTTGCTATGTTGGATCAACTCGCAAGTGAAGGAAAACCTTTCAACTAGTCCGACATGTTGGCTCTCTAGTTGAAAGTGCAAGTATCCAATGCCTAGAGTCCACCCAAGGATCAAAAAGCAAGATTCTTCATGTTTTCCTACCTACTCGATGCAATCTGTGCCCGTCAACAGTTTCCTAGAACGGGTTGGGGATGGACACCTTTAGAGAGTGTTGTGAATGTATATTGCAAGTTGCTCTCAAACTATAACTACCTAAGAGTAATGGCTAGAATATCTAACCATTTCATCTCCCCTCTGTACACGATGATATTTTAACAAGATCCACTCTACATGTACCAAACAACAATGGAGACCTTGCTGGAAATTGCAGATTGGAACACCTCACCCGATGGCACTTTCATGAGGATGTACAACGCAGAGAAATATTTGCATGTGTTTTCGAGGTTTACCACAAAAATTTGGTCATGCAGGAGGTTGCATACCACATCTCAACAGGGTTATAAACTAGATTTCATAGGAAGAAGAAGGCACCATGGCCTACTCTTCCTTTGTAAATCGGGTTTTATGCGATCAAGGGTTTGAAAGAAGCAGATGCTGAGGTTGAGGACTTCAAGAAGTTTAAGTTCGACACCAAGAGTTCCAATCCGTATGATCCACATGGTTTATGTAGAGACCACTGCGCGAGAGTGTACTATTCTTGGATCCATGGGGCGTGTCATTGGAGAGAGGAACACCCACGAAGATATTGTTATAAATCCTCTAGGCTCAATGAAACGGTCAACATGACAGTAGAGTGGCTATCAACACTCAAGGCAACAACACCACAGGGAGCAGCAACAACAGTAGCAGCAAGCAGCAAACATGTGCAAGACAAAGGAAAGAGGAAGATTGTCGAAAGCAAAGAGACAAAGAAAAGTTACAAGTTTAAGGAAGACCCACTTGTGGAGAAAGTATCTTTGGAGATAGATGCAAAGATGCGACATCTCGATAGGAGAATAGTGCAAACAAAGAGGGAGAAGCAAAGATTGGAAGAAGAAGAGAGGAACTTACAAGAAGTACAACAAAAGCTCAAAGAAGAACAAGAGTTGCATAGAAGAAAGAAGGAAGTGCAACATGAACATGAATAGGAACAAGAACAGGAACATGAGAAGTGCAAGGTGCATAAACAACGCAAACTGCGCCGATACAAGTTGAAGACTACTCTAAACCAGAAACAGATGAGGAATAGGGTGAGCAGCCGCACGAACATGAACTTTCTCTGAAGGATGAACCGATCGTGGAATAGATGGACATGGAGATGGAGTAGCCAGAACAGGATCAGGACACTGACCTCATGCCAAAAGCAACCAAGGTCACCCCAAAGGCTTCACCAACTCTGACAGTAGAGAAAGTCCTAAGTGAACGAGGGGATACTATTCTCTTGGAGGATAATCTGGGAACAAATATGTACAACATAGCCTTTAATGAGTCATAACAAAAAGTTGTACAAGCACATAGAGGGCGCACCCCGGATGAGCATGCATCACCTGCGAAATTTGAAGAATGGGTGATTATGTCAGATGTACGAAGACATCCAGCCACCTTGGCCAATGCTACAAAGGCTTATTCTAAGGCCATGAGCTCAAGTGTTAAGTTCTTGGTAGTAGAAAACAAGCGCATGGCTAAGGAGTTGCAAGAAACTAGGCAAAGAGATGAACAATCAACAGGATCCGCCAAAGTAGAGATGAAGAAAGCCATACTCACTAAAGTATTGGCTCTTGAGACAGTCACATGGAGACTGTATGACAGGTTCATCACCGTGAACAAGGCAGTTGTCCATCTACATGGTCATCGACAACGCTGCATCAAGGTAGTGCAAACACTCACATATATACATGTCGTTGTTGATCATGTACAAACATGGAAAATGAAGTACAAGGGAACCCTGCTTCACTTGCACAAGATGATGAAGCCACAGGTAGAATTGGACAAAGCATGCATCCAGAGTCTGATACAGAACTATGAGGAACTCTCGTCGCTCATCACCAGTGTTGATGCTTCATATACACGGTTGTACAAGAGTTTGGATGTCATGGTGAGAAAGTATGGCACCTCGTCGATTGGTACACTCACCGAGGCCAAAGAAAAGAACCAAGTCAGAATGGATCTTGATGCATACTTTGATCAGTTGATGCTCACGGGCACCAAAGCATATTTGCAAGTTAGCGCAGATAACATGCGGATGTACATCATCAGTTCGGCCTTGCTCAGGATTAAGTTGGGCATGTTACAAGACAAGTTTGGCAGAGGTTCCAAGTCAGTTTATTCAGAAGCAATGGAGGCAAGAGTCTGTTTCCAGAAAGAGATCATCAAGGAGTATCAGGACACCATTGCACACTATCAAGCATGGCATCAATTTGTCACCGAAGATCACGGAGAGGAGGTTGATGAGATGGTATTTCCACAGTCATTCGAGTCTTAGTGTTGTCTTGTTTGGGTGACTCAGGCCTCTTTTTCCCACATGGGTAATTATGGAAAATGTATTTTTGCAAACATGTTGTAAAGTGAAATTCCAAGTGTCATAGTGGAATGCAAACAGTCATATGTAATGTAAAGAGTTATGTAATGAAGTTGAAGATGCATGAGGGTAGTCCAAGAGTCACAAAAGTGAATGTCAAGGGTCACCCCACCCTTTTTTATAAATAAAACCTCATAACTCATAGAACAGGATTTTTGGGAGCCAAGATTTTGCTAGGCATTGCTTACAAAGGGCTTGGAGAGTATTGTGATGAGCCTTGGCTTCTCCACAGTACAGAGTGAGTGCGTCCCTTTGGAGGAGCAGGCGTGTTGACTGTAACGTTCCACTATTGGGGCTAGTGGTTGTCATGGTTGTATGTATGCATGGAACTTTCACTTTTATATAATATAACAGAGCCAACATGTTTCATGCATATGTTGTTATTGCAGTTCGACTATTCTGGTTATTTTAGCAATGTATGTAGTTTTAGCTTACACATTGATGTATGGACTATTTTGTATGTGATTGTATGAATCTCATTGAAGTGTGTTGTTTATTTAACTCATCACTTTGGATTGTCGACTATTCTTGTTTCCAATTTGTGATGTCATTCAGCTCGCGTGTTCCTTTCAAGTTGCGTATTATCGCAGGCTTCTAAGGGACTCACTGCAAGGTCACACACTTGCTTCCGACAAGGATATCTTTCTTACCTCTGTGCACTATCACAATCAAGGCATAGCTTTACTACCCACTGAGGGGACTCCTACTCCAAATGGTCTGAGGTCTAGTTAGGACTTCTTACCGGGGAGATCCCTTGACATGTTGGTAGGTCCAACACCGTCAACATTTCTAGTGCTAAAAGGAGGGCCAGATGACAACATGATCCCTCAAGGTCTGTTTTGAATCTTTGTTCATCTATCATGACTTATGTTACACTTCGCCCCCCGAGATGTATGTCTTATGGAAATGACTTTGAAATCTCAGAGGAGTTCTGGAATCTATTGTCAGAGAACACATATGAAGGTGAAGGCAGAAAGGCTTGACAAAGGCATAGTCTTTCCTTTGCCAATCTATGTGAGAGCTTCAAAACCCTTGAGGATTACGTGATTTTCACGTTGTTTGCATTCATGCTTCATCGGTACCCATTGTAATGGCTTGTCACACTACCCAAAAAATCTATTCACTAATTTTGTCGCTTTGTTAAAGAATTAGTCGATGCTTTCCATAACTTTGACCATAATTCACTTAACAAAAAAAATTCTCGAATTACAGAAAACCCCTGATGAATCCTTGGTACAATTCTAAGAGAGCTTTCGTAATCTCGCATTTCAATTCCCAGAGGATGAAATTGATTAAAAATTTATTCGTGAAATATTTCAATACCTTCTTCACATATATGAAAATCCACAAGTGTTAGAATCATTCAAACCCACCCCAACATACCTCGGTGTTAGAGCTTCTAAATCCAAGGCAGACATAGTCGTTGTCACAAGTGACTATCTGTCCTCATCTCATCAAACAACTCCGGCCCCATAGTGTGAGGCGGGAGAAGGTGCACATCTATCTATTGAACTGTCATATCCTCCCACCCCACCTTCTCTTGACCTCTGTGCAGATTTGGCTAGCAAGACTGTTGGTTGTCATGTGGACTAGATTCCTCAACCTCCGTCCTCGTGTTTTGTTGATCCTCTGGATTGTACTATATTGTGTTCTCTTGTTTCGAACTCCACACTTGTTGTTCACGAGGATCAAGTTGTTGACAAAGTTTGTGTTGAGTAGATAACCTGCGCTATCATTTATGATGATTATGTATGGGAATATGAAGAAGAGCCTGTAGTGAAGGATGACTCCTTTTGTCTGCACCTCATCCTATTTTCCCTAACATCTTTGGTGATTATGTCATTGTTAATTTTGAGTGTGAGAATACATTCTTGGATGAATCTACTTCCGATCCTGAATCTACTTCCAATCATTCACATGATACACCAGATGTCAGAGTATCATTTCATAGTGGAGAGGACACATCTGTGTTTGCAAATCCACTCAATATTTCATCTATCATTTCACGAAACGCAAAGGGTGAACATTCTTACTTCTCATCAACCCCTCTGTATGATTCATCAGACCATGAGGATGTTGATGAACATATCGAATTTTCTGATCATGATTGTCGTGATCTCTTTTGTCCTTCATTCGATCACGATGTTGATCCATTCATTGTTGATCTTTATAATCTACCCGTCTTCAATGATATACATGTTGATGAAGTGGAAACCCAACAAGTTTTCGAGGCACTTCAACCCGAGCTGCTGGTTATGCTAGGCCCTCGTTGTCTTAAGGTCGATTCCACTTCAGATCAGAAATCTGTTGAAACACCAAAGGCTCCTCATCACTCTCTTGTTTACATTTAAGATCAATATAGTTCACAGAATTCACATCCTCCACCTGAATCATATGATCCCATCGCTCATGCATTGGAGGAATCATACATAGCGAGCACTCTTGCTAAACACAAGTTGTCTTTCTTTCTGATGTTTTCTCATTTGTCACAGTCAAAAGAGTGTATGTGTTTATCGTCTGCGTGCAATGTCTTGCATAACCATGATAGGTGCGCAGGATGTTTATCTTGCACTTTTATTATTTCCTTTTCCGTGGACATTTTAAACTCGAAGCGTGTTGGTCTTCATTGTTGTATTTTTCTTGTTTGCTTCTTTACACACTTACCTTTCACGTAAACCACACCTTAACCAACATGGGTCAACCAATGCACCAATGGCTGCATTAGAAATATCGCTTTACGTGAAGAGGCCCATGCACTGTTTAGTTTAGGAGTAGGGGTAGTGTTTGATTTCTTGTTTTGCTTGGTTTCCATGATTTCTTTGTTTACTTTGTTTGCGTTGCGTGTTTGTTTTCTTTGCTTTATTTCTTTGCTTTCATCTACTTCTGTCCTTTTCTTTTTGTTTATTTGTTTGTTTGCTTGTTTTTCACCCATAGGTTTAGTTTCGCATGAAACTGTGTGTGGCTCTCAAGACAAGCAAGGTGAGATACAAGAGAACTTGTACAACTACCAACACTTGGTTATATGTTGTCCTCTCCCTTTATGGGGATCTTGTTGTCTTCGGTCGATCATACCCCAATGGAAAATATGTTATGTTCAGAGTGAGTCTTGGTGAAAACACAATGCTTGCACTTTAACTAGTACCACCTAATCTAATCAGTTCTTTTGGGTTAACCCTTGTCAGCTCAGTCAAGTGGAGTAAGGTGAGGGAAAAAACCTTAACAAGTATTGTCAGAGATATAAGTAAAACACTTCTCTAAAGGGACAACATGTTATGCTCTCAATAAGTTGGGATCACTCTTCCACCTCTAAAATAAATAAGTTCCTATGCACAGTTCTTGAAAAAAGAAAAAAATGGAAAGAAAATAAATAAGGAGAAAGAAGAGAAAGGCTTCATGCATAGAGAGGTGATGCAAGTAACTCCGTCGGGTACTGACTAGGCTTGCTGGCAGCGGAGCAATTCTTGTGTCCTTGCGTGAATCCATTGGGGTAGTGCCAAGGCCTGCTGGTAGTGGAGAAACACGAAAGATGAAACTAAGACTCTGACATATTTATTACTTGTGAACCAATATACCACTCATCCCCAATCGAAACAACTGACTTGACTTGGCTTGAAATATGTGTTGACCAATCAAGAGGATGGCAGGGATTATATCTTTAACTCAAGCTTAGTTTTGAAGCCATGATGATCGAAGAATCGAACAATACTTCCAGAGGAGTTAGAATCACTTTTCACGAACAAGGTCCATACAAAGATCTGGAGTTCTATCAGTGTGTTTCCAATATTGTAGCAGCTACAACCACCCTAAATTTTTTTTCCTTCACCTCGTTTTGGAGCATCCCTCCTCGAAATCATGGAAGCTATCCTACACTAATAAGGTACTTGTGTTTATTTGATTTCATCTGTCATTTAATAGCTTGTGTTCAACTCACTTCTCTCGTCAATCAACCACAGGCACACCCAGCACATGGTTCACATTTGGTCAATTAGTTGTCGGGAAAAATTGTGCAATCCTGAAAAGCAGTTTGTCTTCCCCTCAAGATTTGCATAGAGAAGCCTAGCAGTTGCCTTGCACTCAGAAATTGCACAGAGAAGACTAGCCAGCCTTTCTCTAGAAATTGCGCAGAGTAGGCTAGTCGACACTGCTCTCCAGAAAGGCGTGGTTCCATCTAGTTGGCAATGCTATCCAGAATTGCGTAAATCAGGCCAGGCCAGCTACACTGCCCTCTAGAAATAAACAAAACTGGCCAGTTGCACTGCTCTCCAGAAATGCGCAGAGCAACCCAAGCCAAATGCACTGTTCTCTGGAAATGCACAAAACTAGCCAGTTGCACTACTCTCCAAAAATGCACAGAGCAGCCCATAATCACTACTCTAGAAAATTGTGCAAAGCTGGCCAGCCATCCAAGGCCAGTCAGCCCAGAAACAATACAAATTTGATCCCTTAGTGGTTGTTCGTTGCATGTGTCAGTAAGTTTCCCGATTCATTCCAAAATGCGCAATCCTTCCTTGTATGTCTGGCAATTTTTTCCCAAAAAATAAAAAATAAAAATAAAATAAAATAAAAAAGGAAAAAAGCATCCCTATATTTGAGGGATCTATTTTTAGCAGCAAGGGTTACATGCAAAGTCATTTTTAGAAACTCCCCGCCAAGTGTTTATTTTTCCTAGATTTATGGCATGCACATCATAAACCCTAATTTCACAAAATCTATTTAAACGACGGGTTAGAGCTCATTCTTCACATTCGATCTTGGAGCTATGGCATTCCTGAGGCATCTAGGAACCTTCGGCACAGTGAGCACAACTTTTCTAGGTAAGTTTTGCTTTTCATGCCTTTTGTCACTTTTTCTGTTGCTTTTTAGTTTTCGGCTTGTATGAGTGTTGTTTCCTTGGTTTTATTGAACGACCATTGGTGTTTCAATGTGTTTTAGCTTGTAGAAGTGTTGTTTCAAGTTTTGCATTACCTTTCCTTAGTGTCACATGCATAACATTGTTTCTGCACTCAAAGTGACTATTGGAGCGACTCGCTTCACAAACTTCTTGGTTTTGTCGTTTCACTGATTTGTGCACTTGATTGAATTGAATGCATGTTTATTCACTCAAATCTACACCAACATTGCACACACATTCAGTCCTTCGTGTTTTCAGGTTGCCATTGGGCACATCTAGGTGGTCTTGGCCTAGATCTTGTCTCTCCCAACATGATCTGCGCATTCCTGGAGTCCAAATTCTGCCTTTCCTCTAGGAATTGCACAGAGGCTACCCACACTGGCTCCTAGTTGTGCTCTGCGCAACCCTCAGAGGTAGTGCTTAGTCATGCCCACTGGAATTGCGAAATGCGCAGTTCCAACTGGAAACCCAATCTGGCTGTTCTGAGCATTGTGCAGTTTCAGTCAGTAGTCATCCTCGTTGGATTAGGAATTGTGCAGTTCTAGCTAACAGTTAACCTCACTAACAACTGAGACTGTGCAAAGCACAGTTACAACTGAAATTCTCCAAGATTCCCAGAGTTAATGTTGCGCAATCTTGCCTAGTAGTCACCAGTTTGTTTCCCGATTGATTACAAAGTTGCTTGATGTTTTTTAGCTAACATTTTCTTATGATGAGTGTTTTCTTTTTCTCTAGGTACCACAAGTTTTTGAGCACCTTCTCAGCAGTATAGGTATCATTTCCTCCAAGAGATCTGGATCAAAAGACACAGTTTAAAGCAGTATTGGGGATGTGGTTGAGAATGGGTCTATGAGCTTGCCCGTGTACACCTTTCAACTAGTTGAACATGTTGGCTCTCCAGTTGAAAGTACATGTATCTAATGCCCGAATCCACCCAAGGATCAGTAAGCAAGATTCTTCATGTCTGCCTACTTTCTCGATGCAATCTATGCCCCTCAAAAGTTTCCTGGCATGGGTTGGGCATGGACACCTTCAAAGAGTGTTGTGAACGTATACTGCAAGTTTCTCTCAGACTATAACTACCGAGGAGTAATGGCTAGAATATTTGACCACTTCATCACCCCTCTGTACACGATTATCTTTGAACATGATTTGCCCTGCATGTCCCAGGCAACAATGGAGGCGTTGTTGAACATTGCAGATTGGTACGCCTCACCTGATGGCACCTTCATCAGGATGTACAAGCAAAGAAAGATCTGCATGTGTTGTCGAGGTTTTCCACGAACAAGATGGTCATGCAGGAGGTTGCATACCACATCTCGACAGGGTTATCAGCTGGATTGCACATGAAGAAGAAGGAACCATGGCCTATGCTTCCTTTGTGAATTGGTTTGTATGCAATCAGAAGTTTGAAAGAAGCATGTCGAGGTCAAGGACTTCAATAAGTTTAAGTTTGGCACCAAGAGTTTCAATCCGTACGATCAACATGGTTTATTCAGAGACCATTGTGCGAGAGTGTACTATTCTTGGATCCACGGGGCGTGTCATTGGCCAGAGGAATACCCATGGAGATATTATTAGAACTCCTCTAAGCTCAAGGAACCAGTCATAACGACAGTAGACTGGCTAGCAACACTCAAGGCAGTAGCACCACAACAACCAACAAAAACAACAACAACAAGCAACAAACCTATGCAAGACAAAGGCAAGAGGAAGATTGTCGAAATCACAGAGACGGAGCAAAGCTACAAGTTTAAGGAAGACCAACTTGTGGAGAAAGTAGCTTTGGAGATAGATGCAAAGAGGTGACAATGCAACAGGAGAATAACACAATGCAATAGGAGAATAGCACAAAGAAAGAGGAAGAAGAAAAAATTGGAAGCAAAGAGGAAGTTTTAGGAAGTACAACAGAAGCTCAAAGAAGAAAAAGAGCTACGTAGAAGAGAGAAGGAAGCACAACATGAACAGGAACAACAATATGAATAGGAGGAAGTACAAGGCACACAGACAACACAAACCACACCGATACAGGTTGAAGACTCTGAAACAACAACAGATGAGGAATAGGGTGAGCATCCGTAGGAAGAGGAACTTGCTCCAAAGGATGAACTGATAGTGGAACAGATGGACATGGAGATGGAGAAGTCAGAATAGGATCAGGAGACCAACCTCATGCCAAAAGCAACTGAGGTCACCCTATAGGCTTCACCATCTCTGACAACAAAGAAAGTCACAAATGAACAAGGGGATACCATTTTCCTTGAAGATAATTCGGGAAAAGATGTGTACAATGTAACCTTTGATGAGTCACAACACAAAGTTGTACAAGCACATAGAGTGTGCACCTCGGATGAGCATGCATCGCTTATGCACTTTGAAAGACGGGTGATTGTGTCAAATGTACGAAGACATCCATCTGCCTTGGTCAATGCTACAAAGGCTTATGCCAAAGCCATGAGCTCAAGTGTTAAGTTCTTGATAGTAGAAAACAAGCGTATGGCTAAGGAGTTGCAAGCAGCCAGGCAAAGAGAGGAACAATCAACAGGATCCGCCAGAGTAGAGATGAAGAAATTCGTACTTGTTGAAGTATCGACTCTTGAGATAGTCACGTGGAGATTGTATGACAGTTCATAACCGTGCATAAGGCAGTTGACCATCTACATGGTCATCAACATCGCTACATCAAGGTAGCACGAACACTCACAGATATACATGTCGTAGTTGATCATGTACAGACATGGACAATGAAGTACAAGGGAGCCCCACTTCACTTGCGCAAGATGATGAAGCTGCAGGTAGAGTTGGACAAAGCATGCATCCAGAGTCTAATCTAGAACTATGAGGAACTCATGTCTCTCATCACTAGTGTTGAGGCTTCATATGCACGGTTGTACAAGAGTTTGGATGTCGTGTTGAGAAAGTATGGCACCCTGTCGATTGGTACGCTCACTGAGGCCAAAGAGAAGAACCAAGTCAGATTGGAGCTCAACGCGTACTTTGATCAGTTGATGCTCAAGGCCACCAGTGTAGACTGGCAAGTCAACGCAGATAACATGCAAATGTACATTGTTGATCTGGCCTTTCTTAGGAATAAGTTTCACATGTTACAGGACGAGTTGGACAAAGGTTCCAAGTCAACATACCCGGAAGCAATTGAGGCAAGAGTTTGTTTCCAGAAAGACATCATCAAGGAGTACGTGTACACCATTACGCACTATCAAGCATCGCATCAGTTCGTCACCGAAGATCATGGAGAGGAGGTTGATGAGATGGTCTTTCCATAGCCGTCTGAGTTTTAATGTTGTATTGTCTGGCTGAGTCAAGCCATTTTGTCCCACATGGGTATATGTGGAAAATGTATTTTTGTAAACATGTTGCAAAGTGAAATTCCAAGTATCATAGTGGAATGCAAACAATCATATGTAACGTAAAGAGTTATGTAATGAAGTTAAAGATTCATGAGGGTAGTCTAAGAGTCACAAAGGAGAATGTCAAGGGTCACCCCACCCTTTGTTATAAATAGAACCCCATAACTCATAGAACATGGTTTTTGGGAGCCAAGATTTTGCTAGGCATTGCTTAGAGAGGGCTTGGAGAGTATTATGACGAGCCTTGGCTTCTCCATAGTACAAAGCGAGTATGTCTCTTTGGAGGAGCAGGCGGTGTTGACTGTAACGTTCCACTATTGGGGCTAGTGGTTGTCATGGTTGTATGTATGGATGGAACTTTCAATTTTATATAATATAACAGAGCCATCATTTTTCATGCATTTGTTGTTATTGTAGTTCAACTATTCTAGTTACTTTAGCAATGTATGTAGTTTTAATTGACGCATTAATGTATGGACTATTCTGTATGTGATTGTATGAATCTCATTGAAGCGTGTTGTTGATTTAAATCATCACTTTGGATTGTCGACTATTCTGCTATCCAGTTTGTGATGCCATTCATCTCGTGTGTTCCTTTCAAGCTGCGTACTATTACAGGCTTCTAAGGGATACACTTCTTTTCCCTTTCCATATGTTAGAACCTCCCCATGCATCTCTCTTGACTCACTGCAAGGTCACACACTTGCTTCCAACAAGGATATCTTGCTTACCTCTGCAAGCTATCACAGTCAAGGCATAGCTTTACTACCCACTGTTGGGACTCCTACTCCAAATGGTCTGAGATCTAGTTGGGACTTCTTACCGGGGAGACCCCTTGACATGTTGGCAGGTCCAACACCGTCAAAAAGTTTTCAAATCAGTTATAGGTAGAAAAATCTACAAATAGGGTCAGGATGATAAGAAATCCACATCTTCGACAAAATTTAATCATTGTAGGAAAAACAATTGAAAATCATACTAACATCACAGTATCACTAAAGGAAAATGACAATAATATTCGAAGTCTTAGAAAAATTAAAATTACCTACATTTGACCATATTCATAGCAAGAAATTAGTTGAACGAGGAAAGGAAAAAGTTAATTAAAATCTCATATAAAAGAATTGAGGGAGAAAAACAATAAAAATGAGAACAACATTTTAAAGTTAGAGGAAGAAAAAACTGAGCTAGTAACTAAAAATCTAAAGAAAGAAATAGTAATTCCTTATGATACAAAATATCCTCTTAATTTTGAGCAAGAATAAATTATAAAATTAAAAATATAGTTGGTTGTAGCTAAGGAAGAAGTCTAGTGAAAAAACCACTGAATTAACAAAAATACAAGCATTATTAGGAAAGAGAAATGATATTATAAATCAGAATCATCTAGATATGGCACAAAAAAATAAAGAAACAATATAGAAACCTAAAAACATAATAGCCTATAAGGAGTTAAAGAAGATTGTTAATCACAACTTAAAACCCATAAGATACTTGATTAGGATGGATTCACATCATATTATGGAACATCCCTCTACTATTACACCATATCATTCAGTTCATGTTCCATATAGTGGGTGGTTTGCAAGTTTGGTGAATGAATGACATCTTCGTGTGGTTTGTTTTGTATGTATATTATATATAATATGCTTATTGGATCATTTATGGGATTAATGATCGGTACTGAAACGAACTTGATTTTCTATTTTTGCTTCCAAAATCTATATGGGAAAGGTAAATATTCTTATATAGATGATGCCATGATTAACTGAATGAGCCAGGCCATCGATTGCGATTATATCAAAAGCCATTATCCAAGGATGCTTTCATAAGAGACCTAGCCCAACAATTAGAAATAGAGGTTGTTGGTACAATGGTCACCTGCACCTACATCTCTTTGATCTTCAAGCTATTTTTTCTGTAAGTTTGGCACGACTACATCTTCATCATGTCCAATATACTACCCTTTGATTGTAGGTTTTAACCCAGTACAGAAATTACCTGCATACGAATTCTAAATCACAGAAAAATAAACAATGTGAGAGCATAACACATAAAAACACATATGCACAGAGATTTCCCACTGGATCTCAAAACCGAGACTACCAGCTTGATTTTTCATTATATTCCTTTCAATGTTACAATACATATTTATACATGCTGAAGCATCCAATACCATG